>SNQJ01S0072642.1:105070-119637 GCA_010110895.2 Picea sitchensis
TAACCCAACCTTCTGTCAAGATAGCATATTGTCCTAGTACAAAAGACAGGTTGAAGAAAGCACTTGTCATCTTGAGTGAAGGAGACTTGGAAGAAAAGCAACACACTCATTCCTGAGGACAAGACTCCAGGTTCCGGGTTTGATTAATTAAGTTGATAAGATTCAAAGTTGCACATGACAAAGTTGATAACTACTCCATTACAAGTAAACACTATAGTTGAGGTAGCAATCTTTGAAGAGTATTATACTTGGTAGCATGTGGGCATACTGAGATAATTGCTTGATGTAACAGATACAACTAACATCTCCTCTAGGAGAAACTTCTTGTGTTGATCCCAGGTTACCATGAAGGTGTTAGAATATGATGGATGTGCTCATTTCACCATAGACAATATCACTATTGTCACCCAACCATAGGCCGAAGCCACCCTCCGAGCACCTTAACCTTGACAGAGAATCATTCCGAAAGAAAACCCTAGGCTAGATAGCCAAACAAAGGGTGGCGCACCTTTCTCCAAGGATAGCGCACCAAACAAGAGCTGATCAGATAGTCCAAACCATAACCAAGAGATAGTCCAAGCCAAAACATAATCTGCTAGCTGCAGCCGCTGCAACGGCAGCTCTCCTCTAAACTTGCGCACAAAACTGGCTAACTGCAGTGCGCACAAATGAGCTCTGCAGTTCTGAGAATGCCTGCAAGAATGAAGACTGGCCTCCTGTTTTTATACTAATTCTAGTTAACTGCCTGGGCCGACTTCTCATTCTGGGTGCCTATTTACTTAGTATATAATATTTCCTTTAGCCGACTTCTTCTCTTGGAGACTAATAACCTAATACAAGTTATCCTCTTGAGCCGACTTGTCTTCTAGGGTTATTTGCCAACTAATTAAGGTTTCTCCTTACTTCCCGGAATATTCTATTCTCGTCAAGTTTACACGTGGAGGTAAATACCTCCCGCAGTTACCATAATATCAACAGAAGGAATGTTTGATCACAACACTAGAAGAGTGTTGACCTCATTTCGTATTGTATTTCTTACTTTTGATCTTTGCTTCAGACAGGTCACAAGTGATAGCTCTAAAGGAGCCACTGTGATGATTATTCGTGCTATTGTTTTATCTACTATTATGGTTATCGAGATTTGACATGTGGCGACCTTGGGAGGTGACATGTGGCAGCCTCCGAGAGTGACATGTGGCAACATTAGGACACATGCATGAGATTAGGTGAGTTGGCAGGAGCTAGGAGTCAACTGAACATTGGTGTGAGTCATCTGGGTGCATGCATGAGATATCTAGTGAAGAATGGGGACGCCTGCATTAGTTAGGAGTGAGTTGGCGCATGCATGGAGTTAACTAGAGTGCATGCATGGAGTTAACTAAAGTGCCACTCCCTCTCTCTCTCACTTAGTCATGAGTCTAACTCAGACTCTCTCCAGTTGACTGGGGAGCCTCCCTTTTCTCTCACTTCCTCTCTCTTAACTCCCTCTCTCCTCCACTTAGTCACTAGTTAAACTGGATCTCTCTTCAATTAACTAGGGTGCCTCCCTTTCTCTCACTTCCATCTCACCTCAACTCCCTCTCTCCTCCACTTCACTCCCCCTTTCCCTCACATCACTCCACTCCCACATAGGGCGCACCTCTCTCTAGTTTGATGATTACTTCACTAGATTTGACTCTTGAGTGATCTAGTGCGGCCCCCACTCTCTTCCCTCAGTCCTCATTCAGTTATGATTGCATGCATGGACTTCTCACTTAGTGACACATCAATTGGATTCAGTTACACTCAGAGCGCTTGGACTTACCTCCATTCCTCTCCGGTTCCGCAGATGTCTTACTCAGATTGACTCATGCGCCTCACCACTTCTCTCCAAATGGTGCTGGTGCACGAGGACACATCTCTTTCAGTTGGGGTGCATGGCTTTCCCTCTGACACTAGTCTCACTTGGGCGCATGGTTTGAAGAAGACTCTTCATTGGGATATGCACCCCTCTTCCTATATTATCAGGTATTCTCTATTGGCATAGGGTCGGATCTTCTTCGGCAACAACATACTCCATTATTCTTTCTCTCTTTCTCTCTATTCTAGCTTCTATTCTCAGGTGTAGGAATCATCACAGTACCATTTTTGTAATCTGTCTCTCTGGTGCAAATAACCGCTTGGCAATTTCAGAAATAGATCCATTGTTGTGCTCGTATCAAGCCCTCACAGATTGTTGGTATTGTCGATGTTATTTGTGCATGATTTAGTAGTTTTTAACATATTATTTTGGTGTTTTCAACCACTTAATATCGCATCTCCTATCTTTATTTCCATATTTTCTCAGCTAATGTTGCAGGGATTCCTCCACAAACATTTAAACCCTCTGGCTGTCTAATCGCAGCCATAAAACAAATCTTTTGCTGCTGTTTTTCTGATCTTATTGTGCAGATTTACAGGTGAAGATAGCAGGAAAAGGACTTAGGGACACCCCCTTGAGGTTCGCAAGCACCAGCCCGAACGGAGAGGAATCTGTCTGTGACACTTTTGGGGCATTTTTCTCCTATAATTAGCCGCTTTTTTACAGCTGATTTTACTTCATTTCAGAGCTGGTTTAGGAATCAAAAAGTGTGCTAACACAGTGTCAGGAATAGGACTAGTGAAGGATAACTACTTCAAGTAGCATGAGGTGATTTACCTAGCAGCTTAGCTCTTTAGTCAATTTAGATGATGTAAGAGACATGGACCATTCACTGTGATGGAAAGATAGGATGGAACTCGGAGGCTATAAACCTCATACCTGTATGACCTCATCAAGTATGTCTACATCCAAATTACGTGGAATAAAGCCTGCACCAATGCCTTGAATTTTGTGAGGGCCTGCAAAATTGCAAAGAGAATAAGTATTTTCCCCATTTGAAAACAGAAGCAGAACAAAGAAAGCTACATTCTACAACAAAACTGAAGGATAGACATTATGACTCCAATGATAAGACAAAATATTGGGTGTAACTGATTAAGGAATAATTATTAACCTGGCTTTCCTCCAGACAGTATGTTGCTCTCAGTTGGCTCCACACCAATAATCTGAACCATACATTACAAACAAAACATCATAAACAATTCAAGAGAAAAAAGTCGTCCATATGCAGAAATAAGCAGTGAAACTCTCCAATTAAATCTGTTTCTAGGAACCACTCGAGCATGCAAAAGAAAAAGTGAGCATGACTAATACCATGAAAATCCTCCAGAATCAAAACAACCTTAAACCGAAATGACCATCAACAGAAGTCACTAGTAGACAGTATACTGCTTCACCGTGGCATTCAAATTAATATCTGTCAAAAACAAATTGAATCTTCTTTCTCTGTAAAAGGTTTCATAAATCAAGATTACTCGAAGCAGGGGTGTGGAACCAAGTATGGTTGCTAATTGGGTGTAAATAAGGAAGACTTCTACGATCAAGATTTTGAGGATTTGTCCAACATATATACTTCCAAAATATATATAAGGGGTAAAAAACATATAGATCAAAGGGTAAAAATGCAAACATATATCGATACATCAATCATTGGACGTGTAAAGAGAATAAATAATAATTGGTTGCAACTATCATCACATCAAGAGGCAAATTCAGATTCAATAATGCACACTCTCATGCAACATAAAATATGACCATCAGGGCACTGCTATCTCTCAAAATTTAATTTAACTTAAATTGATTTAAATTAATCTAAATATTAGAGTCCACTAGTGGCCATGATAGTTCAATCTCAAAATTTAATTTAACTTAAATTGATTTAAATTAATCTAAATATTAGAGTCCACAAGTGGCCATGATAGTTCAATCTCAAAATTTAATTTAACTTAAATTGATTTAAATTAATCTAAATATTACAGTCCACTAGTGGCCATGATAGTTCAATATAAAATATTAAAAAGTAGAAATATGAGTGAACATTTAGAGTGCTAAAGCATCTCCTAGGTAACTGCAAAAGAAATAAAAGAGTACATAGTGAGGCCAAACGAGATACACTCAAACACTAGGAAGCCCAAAAGAACAAAAAGAACGAGGGTTTGAAGGGCATCAAGGAAGAAGCCCAAAACCAACAATGTTATCAACCATCAACTCTCCAAACATCCAAGGCCAGGAAGAAGTGGGTGATGATATTCCTGTCCTTCACTAGGTGTCTGTCCCGGAGTTTGCAATACTTGACCGACCTAGTATTAGAGATTTGCTCATGATACCTCTTGTGACCAGAGCCATCTAGAAGCTGGAATTAAGAGGTGATGGTCCTATAATTAGCAATGTGTATTGCTAAGAAATTTATCCCAAAGGTGAAGCATCTCACAAAGGAGTAGGACAATAGATCTCCGGTCTTTGTACTATGTGAAAATCCTCAAGAAACCATGAGAATCTCTAAACAAGCAGTGATAACGACGATGACTTTCATAGTGGTAGGGGACTTGAAGATGAAATGGTCTTATGACTCAAGTTCCTACATATACAGTCTACTAGTGTGATGCTCCCTTTGAAAATTCTGCATAAGTAACTAATGGGAACAAGCCAAATGCTAGGCTAGAGGGACTCTAGGGCTACAACGTAACTATAGTGTGGTATAACCAAGAGTACAGATGAGGTTGTCTCTGAAGTGCATGTAGATGTGGAAGTAGTTGTTTGGTTAGTTTTGTCATTGTTGATGCTTCTGTAGCATCGGGAGGCATTCCCACTAGTGGCCTAGGTGCCAGGCATGTGGGAATCGTCGTGGGCACCAGATTAATCCTTTCGTTTGGTGAAAACCCCACCCCCTTGTATTTTGAGTTGGGGGCTTGGGGGCTTAGTGATGGGCTTTGTGGGTTTGTGTTGGGGCTTCACACACACACAGAAGGTCTTATTTGATGTTGACTTGTGGAGAGGTTTCTATGATGACCCCTAAGACTTGTATATAAAAGAGAGAGGTCATTGTGACATTTCATGAGAGTGGAGACAAGTGAAGAGAGAGCCTGGAAATTTCAGTCCAAGTATGGTGACCTCAGTCCAGCCATGGAGGAGGCTGTAAGGCCTTAGTGTTTGTTGTCCTTTGTCTTGTTTTGGACGGGTATTGTGTGGAGGAGGGTTGTTACAGGTCAAGTGAAGGCTTGGCCAGCCTAGGAGAGGCAGTCGCAGCCTAGAGGGAGCTCGGCCTCCCTAAGTGAGCCTAGCCGCAGACCCTAGGGTGACTTAGCCAGGCTTGAGGAGGCTGCAAGTGGCTCGGCCTAGTGGGATAGGCCAGCCGCAGGCCCTAGGTAGGCTGCTACAAGTTTCAGCCAGGTAAAGGAGGCTGGAAAAGGGTAGTAGCAACAGAGTTAAGGGCTCGGCCTGCTGAGAGAAGACTGTAGCAGACTTGCTGGGCAGTGAGGAGGGCTACTGATGTGGATGACAAGTTTGTTGAGGCTGCTACAGGTGGAAAGCAAGGTGCTGGGAGTGTACTGGAGGCTCAGAGGTCAACCACAGGTGTGATGGGCAAGGAGAGAAGTAACAGCACTAGAATTGAGGGTTGTTATAGAGGTAATAGCATCAGCCTTGAGGACTGTTCCAGAGGTAACAGCAGCCAAATTTGAGGGTTGTTACAGGGGTAACAGCAGTGGAATTGAGGGTTGTTACAGGGGTAACAGCAGCAACTTTGAGGACAATTTAGGAGCAGCCTTGTGCAAGGCTGCGCCCCCCCCCCCCCCAGCAGGCAATCTCTTGAGGCCACTTAGGAGCAGCCCAGCAGCAGCCATACTGAACCTCGGCCTCCTAATCAAGCCCTTCAGGAGCGCTTTTTAGGGAGCATCGCAAAAACTGCACTTTGGAGTTTTGATGCCCCAGTGGGATTTAACGCCCCCTCAACGCTTCCCCGAAATCTTCGACATGAGGTGGAGTGAGGAATTGGCTTTTTATTTTTGGTTTTTGAAGAAATGACTATGGAAAGTGTAGCTAGGGTTATCTAAGAGGTCAAAACACTCTTTTCACTCCCATTTCTCTCATTCTATTTCATATTCCATCCATTTCTTTCGCTAAGAGGGTTTTGACCTTGAAAGGGTTCTGCTACCATCAGAGAGCTTGGAAGGAGATTGAAGGCTACCATACTTCAGAGAGCTTGGAAGGAGATTGAAGGCTTACCATAGTCATATTCAACCACATTGAGAGCCAAAGAGACAGGGCTCTTGGTGCCCATTTTTCTTCTTCTTGTTTTTTTTTTAAATGCACAAGAACTAGTTTCTTCTCCCACTTTTCCATTCCTCCATCATTCTATGGCAGGTGTATAAACTTATTATCAAGGGCCAAGGTCTTGTAAGATTCATGATGTTGATGTCAATGGTGTGCCATTTTGGTTCCATTTTTTATTATATAATGATGGTGGTGGGAGGTTCACGAGGGCTCCAGGCTCACCCATGATAGTGATGAAGAAATAGAAGGGAACAGCAATATTCAAGGAGGAGGGAGGAACGGAAGGGGATGGAGACAATGAAAATGACAAGGATGGTCAGGATCCCCAAAAATCCAAAGACAAAAATACTACCCCATAAGGAAGTATGTCATTGCTTTATCGGAGGGAAAGGGGGTGGAATAAAGAAATTTATATGCCACCATTGCAATATGTATCATTACGTGTCTTGGCACCGTGAGAAAGACTATGAGCCTATGTACCGGTTGAGGTGAAGAATATAGGAATCAAAACCCGTGTGAGTATCGATTCCAAAAAATAGACTTAAATACCAAAGGGAAGAGGAGGTAGCACAAAACAAAGCCAAAAGACTAAAGGGTGAACCTGAGACGTGAAGAATGTTCAGTGGTCCAAGCACATCCTCCCATGCTAGTGCATTTTCGCCTCGTCTTCACCTAGAACATCAATTTCTTGACCAAGGTTGTGAGATGATGTGGATGCAAAATTTTACAGATTTCTCTATGCATGTGGTATACAATTATCTACGTTCTCGCCACCATATTAAGGGCATGAAATGGTCCACATCAATGGCGCCGCCCTAAAGGATACAAGAGCCCTGTGTATGACAAAGTTAGAACCTTGGGACTTGACATGAAAAGAGCCAAAATCCAAGGTGCTCTAGAAAATTTACAACGAGTGGAACCAAAATGGGGTATCAATTGTCTCTAATGGTCGATTACAAAATGTGAAAGGCAAGCCATTGATTTCAAACATTCTTGTCGTCTATATGACTTCCTTCACCATGACTACTCGGGACGCTGCGTCAGGGATTAATATTAAAGATGCCTTGCTTAAAACCATTCAAGATATTGAACCCTACAATGTCATTCAAGTCATAAGATCATATGTTGCTAATTGTAAGGCAGCAGAGCAATCATTGAAGATAGGTACCCCAATATATTTTGTAAGTATTCCTACACAATGAACCTTTTGATGCAAGGTTAAAATGCTCCAAGGAGCAATTTCTTGTGGTCACATTTCCGGAATTTTAACCCCACCAGTTCTTTTGCTTAAAATGTCGCCATTATTTCCGACATTTTAATGTGTCACACATCTGATTTATTGGACTCACATTCTGCATTAACCCGTAGCTTCATGGGAAAGTGTCGGCTTGCTCCAACTTTTGCCAAAACTAAAATGCGTGAGGGGTTTTAAAAGTCTTTCATGTAGCTTTTTTGTTTCTATTTCTGTTTGCATGTGAGAGCAAGAGAGGTGGAGGAAAACTGTGCATCTATCCAAGGATTTGGCTTCCATTAGCGCCAGCGAAGAGATCAAGAATCCGTGCATGATCAAAAACGGTTTTTTTTTTCATTTGTTTTTCATTTGTTTGAAGATTTGAACTTTCTTTTTTTATTTTTAGAGTTAGGCTAGGGTTTGTAATGTGCCTCTTCTTATTGTTTTTGAATGGAAGATTCAACTATTCTAATTCATCCATTCCCATAATAATTATTAACCTTTGCATTATGGTAAAGTTTATTTTGGTTTTTTTTGTGCCAGGTTTAATATTTTCATTCAAAGAAATGTCAAGGCATTGATCCAATGTGGTGGTATGAACCAAAGGTAATCTCCCCACGACAAGTATTGACATGTGAATCTGCTTGAAAGATTTTGGCCGAATTAGTCGCTTGAAATACCACTCTGCCAAAAATCCCTGGGTTTGATGTGGATCCTTGTCCAAAAATTACCCCCGGAAATTGTGCTTATTGCAAACCAATCACTCATTGATATGGTTAATAAAAGGGATGCACCAAAGTCAGAAAAGAACTTAACACATTGTGCAAATAACAGATGCAAGTGGAACAAGTGCCCTCGAGGGGACTGCAAGCAGCACTACGGGTCCCAATTCCTCAACCACAGGTCCTCCCAAGCAGCCTTCATCAACCTCATCTGATTTCTGTGATGAGGGGTCAAGACCTGGGGCAACCTTCTATTCTACTAATGATTAGCAAAAGAGACTATATGTCGCTTGTGGCCAAATGTTTTCTTTGAGTGATATACCTTTTAACATTGTCAATAACCCCTCTTACCATTCCACAGAAGTCACAATTGTTGGCCCGTGGTATAGGGGCCCTTCCTATCACGATTTGAGAGGGCTTTTCCTTCAAGGGGAAAAGGCCAAATACACAGAAAGATTAGCTCAGATTAGGGAAACATGGAATAACACCAGATGTACTGTGATGTCAAATGGGTGGACTAATGGGAAGGGCAGATCAATTCTAAACTCTTGGTTAGTTGTCCCAAGGGGACATAATGTTTATCAAATGGCCGATGCAAGTGCATATACAAAAAGATGCACAATTATTATGTGAGTTGTTGATGGCTTTATCCGAGATAGGCTCATTGTCCGTGATGACTTGGACAATGTTGCTAATTATGTTGCTGCTGGGAGGATGCTTATTGAGAGGTATCCATCCTTGTTCTTGAGTCCTTGTGCCGCCCATTGCGTTGATTTGATCAAGGAAATCATTGATTCAACTCAGTGTGTGACAAAATATATATATAATCATATTACATGTTCTTTCACTCATGAGACAATTCACAGGGAACACAGAGTTGGTGCATCCCATCACACGCGTTTTTCCACCACCTTCATTTCTCTCAGTCACTCCTCAAAAGTATGTTGAACTTACAAAGAATCGTTTCTTTCTGGTGAGTGGGTTGCTTGTGTCTATGGCACCAAACATGATGGGCAAGCCATAGCCCAACTTGTGGGACATGACCCTATATCGAGGAGTAGGGGAGGTAATATTAGTGGAACCTTTGGTAAAGGTTCTTCGACATTGATGGTGACAAGCCCAAGAATGTGGCTACGAAGAGGCTGAAGTGGATAGGCCAAGGAAACTATCTACCGGTACTAAGAGAACAAGGGGGAAGAAGGACCCACCAAGAGAGCTTAGATATGGGGTGTGATTGATGGCTGCATGGACACACTTCCATCGCCCCATTCATGCAAAGCAGGCTCTCACCAACCCCAGATTTGCTTATGCTTGTGGGATTTAATTTGATGGTAGGAGGCTTCATGATGAGGCCTGTGTCTCAGAGGATGGTGCCATCTAACCGAACACCTAGATTTCGTATTTAATGAGATATATAGGATGGCATCCTAGATGTCATTATGATATACTGCCCAAGATTGGACTGCCAAGGATGCTGTGTAAGCTTCACTCCCCAAATTTTGTTTATCTTTCTATATATATGACATTTGTCATTGATGGAAATCCAAATATAATTCGTTGTCTTCCTTCATTTTATTCATTGTAGATGCTGTCTAGTGGAAACACTATGGTGGAAAGCTCCTGGAGCTGCAGAAACTTGTCGTTCGAGTGCTTAGTCAATCTTGCAGTTCTTCAGGGTGTGATTGTAATTGGAGTGTCTTTGAAAAGATACACTCCAAGAAGCAAGGGGACAGGTTAGAAAATGTTAAAAAATGCACAATCAAAATTTAAATTGTTTAAACTTTATATTTTTTAATTTTAATTTTGCAATTTACTTGCATTTACTATTTACTTCATTTATTTAACATCACTAACTATAGCTCAATGTTCATACAAGTTAAGTACCCACATTTTAATGACTTGGTATATGTCTACTACAATCTAAGGTTGTGGTGAAGCAACTTGACAAAGAACTCGACATAGAAGCCATTTCATTGAACAACATTGACACCACCAGTCAGTAGAGGGTGGAGATCTGTAGGAGCCCGAGATGGAGGAGGCACTTGAGTGGTTGGAGGAGCATGCATATAATTTGATGGAGGAGGGGGCACGAGGAGGAGGAGGAGGGAGGAGGTTCACCTGGACATGTAGAGGCCGAGGAGGAGATTGGACTTTTAGTGGATCCAATGCCACCACCACCTCCACGAGAGCCATACCTAGAGTTGGACTTGGGTCCGTTGGGACTGGAGGAGGCAACACACTTTTCCTTCCACCTCGTCTCCATCACTTACCACCTCATATGGAGCATCTGGAGCAGCTGGATCTTCCACTCCAACCTCATCTAGAGTACCTTTACCACTCACTCCATCGTCAGGAGGTCTGGTGCCTTAATCTTTAAAGGGCTAGGAGCAAAGAACAACACCACACGAAGACAGAGGGAATCAATGATTTGACTCTCATGATCCATTTAATATTTTCATTTTTATCATGTACTATTTAGTATCTAGATGCCTCATGATGATTCATCTCATGAGATACATTTATATTTTGATCATTGAGTGATTTTGTATCTACTATCATCCTATCGTGAACATGCTAGAATTTTCGCTTTTAGTAATTCAGATATGTGACCATTCTTCTGACATCTTATGCATCTTTATTTATTGGTTGTATTTACATAAATATGAAAATACAAAGTGTTTATTTGATGTTGTTGTTGCTTTACAAGTTTAAAAATTAAAAAATTGAAAAAAATGATTGTTTTGTATTTTTTATATTCAGTTTGTATATTCTACATTTTCGCCGTGATGTCGCCGATGATCTCTTCCTAATTTCACGACACTTCTCCCCAACACCTACATATACAACATTGTTTTTATGCATGATATCATTAAAATGATGACCATGATTATAGATGGATTGGTGCTGTACAAGAGAGGGAAGAAGATGATAAGATTTATTACCAACATTAGCATGGCCCACTACATTTTTTTTTCGCAGTCACTCCAAGTTTAAGTTACTAAAGATTGCAAAGACCAGATTTACTAGCTATTATCTCACCTTCAAAAGGCTGGTTGAAGGTAAGAGAGGCATTAGTATGGTCTCAGCTGAGATTCAAGTATGTGATCTAAAGACAGTGGCTGGGCATCCAAGAGATTCAAGAGAGAAGCATCTCAGAGGCATTGGCTAGTATGGCCTCGAGTGATTCATGGCAGGATCTAAAAGACAGGGCTACATCCGCATCTAAGAGAAGTGACTTTCAGGAGGTGGAGGACACAGTTCTTGATGGCCATTTTTGGCAACAGGTTCGGTATATTCTACAGTTCACCAAACCCATTTACATTATGATTCGGTTTGTAGATACTAATCGACCGGTGATTGGAGAGGTGTATGAGTAGATGGACAGCATGCTAGGAGAAATCAAAGACATTGTAGAGCCAAAGGATGCAATTTTGTATGATCATATCCATAAACTTGTGGTCAAAAGGTGGGATAATTTGAATGTTCCACTCCATGCCTTGGCATATGTCCTTACAGTGAGCCAAGTTAACCAGGTTTAAGCACGAAAACCAAGGAAAGTTTTGTAAGTGTTTTTAGCAATTTTTCTGTTGTAAGAATTGGGCCATTGTCCCTGGTATGGGAGCCCATTGGTTCTTGGTTTAAGAACAAGTGATTTTGGGCAATGAATTCTTGTGTACCTGTGTATGATCTAATTGCTAGTTTTGATTTTCTATTGTGCTAAATGGTTAGGCATCCAAGTGTGTTTATCCTTACAGTTCAAATAGTAAAAATTTGTGTATAATTGTCGAAGACATAGACTAGACCTGAGGTGCAATAAAATCTAACAATCACAAGGGTGAGCAAAAGCTTCCTTGCTATAGCTAGGCTACAAAGCTATATAACAGACAATTGTTAGTGTGAAGACCAATCACTAGAGTATCATTGCAATAAACATAAAATAGAAGAACATGCATGAGATTCAAGCAAAGAACTAAGCTACGAACATAAAATTTAAACAAACGAGTGGGAAGCAACAATACTCATGTATTACCAATGGATGGGCTTTGAACAATGAAGATTTGCACCTGGGGAGAATAGTTGGATGCAAGTGTGCTCCAACACTCTCCTTGGGAGGTCCTTTTGCTTCTCAATGGCCTCCCTCTCACAAAATGATGTCTATGAAGAAATGTTGTTGCTCCTTCAATGGAAGAGCTTCAACAAGCATGAGGGTTATTGTTTGAGATGATAGAGCAAGACAAGATGGTCTCCAATATCATTCCTACAGCATAACCTTGCACAATTTCTCCTCATTTGAATGATGCCCCATGTCTCTTATTTATACGAAAGTTTCCAAGCTCAATGCAAACTAGTTTCCATGTGAATGCATCTTGTTTGAATTGTGGATCCAATGCTTTGATGGAGACCCTTGGGAGGCCAAGATACTCCTCATGAGATTGAATTTCTCATGTATAGCAAACTAAGAGTACTTGAGCTGGGCTTGGCTTCTTAACTGCGTCAAATGAGTCGGCTTCAAGCGTGCAAGCAAACTTGTGCAGCTTTCGAAGGAAATGCACGCAACTCACGCAGGGAGTCAATGAAGGAAAACCATGCAAGTGTATAAAAACCCACTTTCAAATTTTTTTCAAATTCTTTTGAGGTGTTGTATAATAGGTATGAGGTAGCCGTGTTATGTTGTATTGATGATATTTCAAGTGATCACCTGAATAGCTTTGTGAGTGATTTTAGGTGATAACAGTAGCGATGACATTTTGGAGTTAGGGGTTCTTCTAGATCAATCCATGTGGCTTCTAGGTAGGCCTTAATTGTTGAATTCCTATAATTCAACAACCAGAATATTATGCCAATAATTTTATCTAACTAGAATTTAATCAATGCTGATATAAACTCAGAAAATTATGCATAAATATAACAGCTGAGTTATTTAACCAGAAATTAACAGCAGAAGCATAAACAGAGACCAAGCACATAAATAGACAACATCAAAAATACCCTGGAAACCCAATGTGGGGAAAACCAGCAAAGAGGGGCTTATATTGGGCTTTCAAGAGGAAAATTACAGCAGCAGAATATCAGAAATTTCTCAGCAAATCTCCCTTCCCTTCTTCAGTAATTTCGGCCCGGCTACTTAAGGCCCTGTACGGCCTGCAGAAATTTGGCCCTATACGGCCTGTGTACGACCTGGCTGGCTGAGTTATTTCGTCCCAGATTCGGCCTGCTTCTCCCTGCTTGAAGCACCCTGGAATCAGCCCTCTAATGGTTGTTGTATGTGGCCTGAGTTCGGCCTCTCTCTGCTGCTCAATATGGCCCTGATTCGGCCTCCACTGGCTACTCCAATCTAGCCCAGAACTCACCCTCTGCCTCAGCTGCTAGCCCTCTCCTTCTCTTGCCCAAGTGCCTCCTCTCACAAATGAGAATGTGTCCTCTCACCCTCAGACCATCAATTTATCATTCTTCCAACCACCTTTCTACCTTGAGATGTGTGCCCAAATCAGCCCTCAATGGCTCATATTAAGGCGCCCCTCCTTGGTTGGACCCCACACTCCACTAAGCCATACGCCCCACAAAACTGGGCCCCACAATCCACTCAAAACTGAATATTTGTTGAATTTTTAAGTTAGACTTAAGCTAAGATAAATAGGATGATCTAGGTAGTTTAATGTTTCCATCAGCATGCCTAGGACACTTAGGCCCATGCTGATACACCTTTTGAGCAATAGAAACTAACACTCCCTCTTCGCAATGAAGGGGTCTCCACCTGGATCAATCTCTGACCCCCTCAAATTTGTTGTTGATGTTGTAGATGCTCCTTCTGAACTGGAAGACCCTCCTGCTACCTATGTTGCACTCTGATCTGATAACCTGCTCTCCTCATCCATCAATGTCGTGCCATACCAGCTGAAAGACTTGGCAGTCTTGGATGAAGCCACTTGTCCACTAGACTCGGTCTCTGACACTGATCTATGATTTAAGATCCCCTTGGACCCACTACATGTTGTCCCAGCACCCTGTACATCATACCCTCCCTAATGAAAAGCCTCACTGCTACATCCAAGGTCGCTCCCTCTAAACGTATGAGTACCTGTCCATCCTCGAACATCACTGCATATCCCATATCCTCCAGAGTTGATACTGAGAGCAAATTAACCTTCATCTCTGGAACAAACAACACCTCGACCACCTCCAGAGAACCACTTGACTCTAGCTGGAATCTAGCACATCCAACCTGTTATCCCCGATTTCTAGGGATAACTAGGAGATCATGTCTTGAGGCCCACATGTGCTAGACATGGAGTACCGAGAGAAGGATTGACCTGAGCATGGCCCTGGAGGGCCCATCTTTCTTCTTCTTCATCAGACTTGTCCTGTCAGCAGCAGCAGCATCCATCACCTTCGGCTTGAACTTATATCGGAGAAGACTCTTGCTCCATGAGGTAATTGGTCC
>SNQJ01S0072643.1:7202-45131 GCA_010110895.2 Picea sitchensis
TCAATAAAGATAAAGGGGTACTAAGAAAAAGAAAAGGTCAACATCTATTCCATGTTAATAAGGGTGACATGTCTACAAATATAAAGGGGTACTAAAAAATATAAAAGTTCAACACCTATGCCATGTCAACAAAGAGAAGGGGTACTAAGAAAATTAAGAGGTCAAAACCTATGCCAACTTAACAAGGGTGACACGTCAGTGAAGAGAAATGAGTACTAAGGAAAAGAGAAGGTTGACACCAATGCCACATAAGCAAGTGTGACATGTTAGAAAACGTAAAGGGGTACTAAGAAAAAGAACAGGTCGACAACTATGCCACATCAGTAGGGATGACACCTCAACAAACATAAAGGGATACTAACAAAAATAAAAGGCTGACTTCTATTCCTTGTATGCAAGGGTGAAATGTCAAAAAAGAGAAAGGGGTACTAAGAAAAAGAAAATGTCAGCACCTATGCTACGTCAATAAGGATGGTATGTCTGTAAAGAGAAAGGTGTACTAAGAAAAATAAAAGTTTTACACCTATGCCACGTGAGTAATCGACTTCCAAGGAGAAGGTTCGATGACTGGTGGTCGGGTCGGAAGTTTGGAAAATATCCACAGATCAATGGTCCATATCTCTTCCGATTTGAGATTGATGGTTTCAGAAAGGGGGACATGTCCGCAAAGAAAAAGGGGTACTAAGAGAAGGAAAATGTTGACACCTATGCCACATGAGAAAGGGTGACATGTCAACAAGGATAAAGGGTTATTAAGAAATATAAAATTTTGACAACTACACCATGTTAATAAAGAGAAATGGGTACTGAGAAAGAGAAAAGGTTCAAACCTATGCTACATCACCAAGGGTGACAATTCAACAAAGAGAAAGGGGCACTAAGAGAAGCATAAGGTCGACACCCATGCCTTGTTAGCAAGGGTGACACATCAACAAAGATAAATGAGTACTAAGAAAAACAAAAGGTCAACACCTATACCACGTTAGCAAGGGTGATATGTCCACAAATATAAAGGGGTACTACAAAAAATAAAAGTTCAACACCTATGCCATGTCAACAAAGAGAAGAGATACTAAGAAAATTAAGAGGATGAAATGTATGCCAAATCAACAAGGGTGACACATTATCTAAGAGTAAGGGGTACTAAGGAAAATACAAGTTAGACACCAATGCCATGTCAACAAGTGTGACATGTTATAAAACGTAAATGGGTACTAAGAAAAAGAAGAAGTTGACACTTATGCCTTGTCAACAACGGTGACACGTGATCCAATATAAATATGTAGTAAGAAAAATGAAAGGTTGAAATGTATTCCATGTCAACAAGCGTGGCATGTTTGCAAGGATAAAGGGGTACCAAGAAAATAAATGTTTTGACACCTTTGCCACATCAGCAAAGGTGACATGTCAACAAAGATATAGGGGTAGTAAGAAAAGAAAAATATTGACACATGAACAACGGTCAGACGTCAACAATGATAAAGGGGTACTAAGAAAAATAAAAGTTCGACACCTATGCCACTTTAGGAAAGAGAAAGGGGTACTATGAAAAAGAAGAGGTCAAAACCTATGCCACATAAGAAAGGGTGACACATCAACAAAGAGAAAGGGCTACTAAGAAAATGATAAGTTCGACACCTATGCCACATTAGAAATGGTGACACGTCAATAAAGATAAAGGTCTACTAAGAAAAATAAAATGTGAACACCTATGCCATGTCCGTAACAGTGACATGTCTGCAAAGATAATGGGGTACTAAGAATAGGAAAAGATAGACACCTATGGCACATGACTAAGGGTGACACATCAAAAAAGATAAAGGGGTACTAAGAAAAATAAAATTTAAATAACTATGACACATCAACAAAGATAAAGGGGTATTAAGAAAGAGAAGATGTAATAATCTATGTCTTGTTAGCAAGGATGAGATGTCAACATATATAAAGGGGCAATAATAAAAATAAAAAGTCAACACCTATGCCATGTTAGCAAGGGTGACATGTCCAGAAATATAAAGGGGTACTAAGAAAAGGAAAAGTTTGATACATATGCCACACTCAAAAGGGTGACATGCCAACAAAGATAAAGGGGTACTAAAAAAAATATAATTTCAACTCCTATGCCATGCGAGCAAAGAGAAAGTGGTATCAAGAAAACGAAGAGGTGGAAACCTATGCTACACCAGCAAAGAGAAAGGGGTCCTATGAAAAGCAGAAGGCCGACACCTATGCCACATTGACAGAGATGACATGTCCACAAACATAAAGGGGTACTAGGAAAAATAAAAGGCTCACACCTATTCCTTGTCAAAAAGGGTGACATGTCAACAAAGAGAAAGGGGTACCAAGAAAAAGAAAATGTTAGCATCTATGCTACACCAACAAGGGTGATATGTTCATAAAGAAAAAGGGATACTAATAAAAATACAATTTTTACATCGATGACACGTCAATGATCGACTGCCAAGGAGAAGGGATGATGAACAACGGTCGGGTCGGTGGACTGAAAAATATGCATACATCAATGGTTGAGTTCTCTTTCTATTTGAGATCAATGGTGCAGATTGCCACATAGGCAAGATTGTCCATCAATTTAAAAAACAACGTTTGACACCTATGCCATGTAAGCAAAACGAAAGGGATACTAAGAAAAAGAAGCGGTTGAATCCTATGACATGTTAGCAAATTGAAAGGGGTACTAAGAAAAAAAGAAGGTCGATACCCATGCCACATCAGCAGGGGTGACATGTCAACGAACATAAAGGGGTATTAACAAAACAAAGAGTTTGAAACCTATGCCTTGTCATCAAGGGTGACATGTCAACAAAGAGAAAGGGGTACTAAGAAAAATAAAATGTTAGTACCTATGCCATTTCAACAAGGGTGACAGTTCCGTAAAGAAAAATGGGTACTGAGAAAAGGAAATGTTTGACACCTATTCCACATGAGCAAGGGTGGCACATCAACAATGATAAATGGTTATTAAGAAAAAGAAAATTTCGATACCTATGCCATGTCAGTAAATAGAAAGGGGTACTAAGAAATGAAATAGGTTAAAACCTATACCTCATCAACAAGGGTGACACTTCAACAAATAGAAAGTGGTACTAAGAAAAGGAGAAGGTTGACATCTATGCTACATCAATGACAATGAATTGTGAGAAAAGATATATAAGTACTAAGGAAATGAAAAGGTTGAAACCCATGCCTTGTTAGCAAGGGTGACACATCAATAAAGATAAAGGGGTACTAAGAAAAAGAAAAGGTCAACACCTATGTCATGTTAGAAAGGATGACCTATCTACAAATATAAAGGGGTACTAAAAAATATAAAATTTCAACACCTATGCCATGTCAAGAAAGAGAAGGGGTACTAAGAAAATTAAGAGGTCGAAACCTATGCCAACTCAAGAAGGGTGACATGTCGGTGAAGAGCAAGGAGTACTAAGGAAAAGAGAAGTTTGACACCAATGCCACATCAACAAGTGTGACATGTTAGCAAACGTAAAGGGGTACTAAGAAAATGAAAAGGTCGACACTTGTGCTTTGTCAACAAGTGTTACACGTCATCAAATATAAAGAGGTAGTAAGAAAAATAAAAGGTTGACACCTATGCCATGTCAACAAGTGTGACAGGTTCGCAAGGATAAAGGGGTACTAAGAAAAGGAAAATTTTGAAACATTTTCCAAATGAGCAAGGGTGACATGTCAACAAAGATAAAGGGATACTAAGAAAAATAAAAGTTTGACACATATAACACGTTGGCAAAGAGAAATGGGTACTAAGGAAAAGAAGAGATTGAAAGGTGACACGAGATCCAATATAAAGATGTAGTAAGAAAAATGAAAGGTTGACACCTATTCCATGTCAATAAGTGTGACATGTTTGCAAGGATAAAGGGGTACCGGGAAAATAATTGTTTTGACACCTTTGCCACATCAGCAAGGATGAAACGTCAACAAAGATATAGGGGTAGTAAGAAAAGGAAAATATTGACACATGAACAATGGTCACAAGTCAACAATGATAAAGGGGTACTAAGAAAAATAAAAGTTCGACACCTATGCCACTTCAGGAAAGAGAAAGGGGTACTATGAAAAAGATGAGGTCGAAACCCATGCCATGTAATCAATGGTGACAGATCAACAAAGAGAAAGGGCTACTAAGAAAAAGATAAGTTCGACACCAATGCCACAATAGCAATGGTGATGCGACAATAAAGATAGAGGTCTACTAAGAAAAAGAAAATGTGAACACCTATGTCATGCACGCAAGAGTGACTTGTTTGCAAAGATAATGGGGTACTAATAAAAGGAAAAGTTAGACACCTATGCCACATGAGTAAGGGTGACACATCAACAAAGATAAAGGGTTACTGTTGGGGTCTAAAGATGTCTAAAAACAACCTTAGTTAAACATTAATTTATCAACCCGAGGATTTGTCTTTTATCTCAAGAATATCGACAAAGTCTGTGCAGATAGCTCGTAGAGGCTAAAATCGTGTAGTTAAAGCAAATCTAAGTTTATCAACAATCAAGTTCCTCAAAGATTCATTAAAGATTCTAGGATTTGAAATCTAATGCTATGCAATGGAAAGGAACTACTTAATCTATTGAATTCATTTTAAGAGCAATAATTGAATCTAAATAAAGACTTGCAGAATTGACTATTATTATGAATCAAATTACTCGAAAGGGAAAAGGAAAATTACTCTATCTATGGAAAGAAACAGAGACTATAATCTAATCGAAAAGAGACAACAATTGTACTTCTATTGAAAGGAACAACAACTATATTTTAACAGAAAGGAACAACAAATGTAAACTAAGTGAAAGGAACAACAAATGTAAGCTAAGTGAAAGGAACAACGCATATGAACTTATGATGAACTGTCACGCATCAAATCTCAGTAATAGGAATTGGAACAACAATCATCTAATGCTTAAGGAAATATCTATCTCTTGCAAATGACATAAAATCATCAACACACTTATGAATTCATTTAACTACTGTAAAAGAGAATCGAATCACAAAACATAAATTGAACTAATACAAGTACAGGTCGAACAGTAGCTCCTTTAGACTGGGCCCTTGGTCCTTAGAAGCACTACTATTTGAAATTCAATATGTAGAAATGGTAAAACCACTCAAAGCTTTTATTGATTTCATAGCTGGTACACCATTTACAAAAACTGCTAACGCAGAGCAATTCTAAGTTCTGAGTTCTTGGGTGCAATTCGTCTACCGTGTCTGTAATTTTCCCAGAAAATCTTGAAATCTTGAATCATAGAGGAGTGCCCAATCACCTTTTTTTAAAAGATTTTTTCTTGATATGCTTGTCGTGCTAGGTCATTCTCTGTTGCTGAATAATGGTTGTGCGCTCTACAATAGACATGCGTGCTTCATCCAATTCGTTGAGTTGCTGAAGGCACTGTTTATGTGCTTTTGTAAGATCCACTCCGATTTCCTGGGCCATCCTTATAGTCTTGATTTCAAACTCGATTGGGAAGATGGGTTCTTTTCCATAGACTAAATGATAACGAGATTAGCCAGTGGTATTATGCCATGTTGTGCAGTAAGCCCATAAGGCATTTGGGAGCTTAGAAGCCCAATTCTGTCTGTTTGTTGAGATAGTCTTTGTCAGGATTGCCTCCAGGACTTTATTGGTGCTTTCTACTTTCCCATTTGCTTGTGGATGGTACGAAGAAGTAATTCTGTGTTTAATATGATAATTATCCAGGGTGGTGGTGATTCTATGAGCTGTAAATTGTGACCCCCCATCAATAATTACCTCTCTTGGTAGTCCATAGCGTATGAATATTTTGAAAAGAAATTTGATGACTACTTCTTCTGTTGCATTTGGTAAGGTTTTTGCCTCTACCCATTTAGTCATGTAGTCCATTGTAACTAGAATATAGGCCTTCTGATTTGACTTTGGATTGAAGGGGCCAACGAAGTCTAGTGCCCATATCTCAAATGGTTCTGCAACTACTTGTGATTTCAAAGGACTTTCATCAGCTTGACCTGGTTTTCCCATCCATTGACAACTATCACAGGTCTGGACATATTTCTTCGCATCTCTAAATATTGAGGGCCAATAATAGCCCATATGAAAATTTTTGTGTCCAGTCCTGCAATCTACAAAATGCCCACCACATGGATCATCATGTACGACTTTTAGTATGTCGTAGATTTCTTCATCTCGTACGTATCCGTGGATCTGGAGATCAACTCCTGTATGGAAGAGATATCCGCTGATCTAGGGAAATCGTGCACTACGCTGGACGATTAGTTTTATTTCCCTTGATGAAAGATGTGTCGGTAATCTTCCCGCTGCCAGATAATTTGCCACATCAGCGTACCAAGGTGGCTTTGTGGTAATGACAAACAGATGCTCGTCTGGAAATTGATCTTTGACTGTTAAGGAGTCGTCTGTTTTGGGTATGCAGGATAGGAAGTCTGCGACAAGATTTTCTCTCCCGGGTCGATCTTTGATGGTGATATCAAATTCCTGCAATAGTAATAACCATCGAGTGACCCATCCATTAGTAATATCTTTATTAGCTAGATATCTAATAGCAGAATGATCAGTATACAGAATAACCAGATAACCTGTTATATAATGACGAAATTTATTGATGGCATGGATAACAAATAAAAACTCTTTCTCTGTTATTGTATAATTAAATTTAGCTAGAGTAAGATTCTTGCTAATAAAATAAATGGCGTAGGGTTTCTTGTCTTCTTCCTGTCTGAGGACAGTGCCTATGGAAATATCTAATGCATCGGTGGAGATGTGAAATGGTATTTTCCAATTTGGTCCCCTCAACATCGGTGCTGTCGAGATCAACTTCTTGAGTCCTACAAATGCCACATCACACTTGTCAGACCATTGAAACTCTACATTACTAGTCAAAGCATGTAAAGGTGCAACGGTTCTTGCAATTTTTTTCATAAATCTATGATAGTATCCTGAAGCGCCAAGGAAACTACGTACCTCAGTTTGTGTGTGTGGTGTAGGTAGATTAAGGATTACCTCTATTTTTGCTGGATATACTCTAATTCCATCTGAAGAGATATAATTCCCTAGTATCACACCTTCTGTCATCATCATGTGACATTTTTCGTGGCTTAAACATAACCTGGTCGCAATGCACCGTTCTAGTACTTTATCCAGATTATTCAGTGCTTGATTGAAGTCGTCGCCATAAGGAGTGAAATCATCCATATAGACTTCAAGTCCTTCGCTGATCAGATCGCTGAATTTGCTCAGAATGTCCCTTTGAAAAGTGGCTAGAGCATTACAAAGTCCAAAGGGTAATACTCTGTATGCAAAAGTGCCCTAGGGGCATGTGAATGTAGTTTTATCTTAATCTTCTGGGGCAATCTGAATTTGATTGTACCCACTAAAATCATCTAGGAAAGAAAAAAATTCTTTCCTGCCAAAGTATCCAGGACCTGATCAATGAAAGGCAAAGGGAAGTGGTCTTTTTGAGTGGCTTTGTTAAGTTCCCTGTAGTCAACACAGATTCACCATTTCCCATTTTTCTTTGGGACGATCACTAATGGGGAAACCCACCGACTATCTGAGATGGGATATATAAAATCTATGTCCAACAGCTTTTGTAATTCTTCTTTAAAGATATCCCTGAGGTGAGGATTCAATCTTCTCTGTGGCTATCGGATAGGCAAGACATATTTTTCAACATAAATGTGGTGTGTGCAGAGTTGCGGATCAATACCTTTCATATCAAAATATTCCCATGCAAAAGCTTGCTGGTATTTAGAGAGGACTTGAATTAGCTTTTGTTGTTGTTGTTCATCTAATTTGGCATTGATGTTCAGAGACCTCCCTGGTGCAATCTCGAAGGGTTTGTGATGCAGGAGCATCATAAGAAGCCAGCCAAGCGAGCATGAAGGAAAAAGACAACTGGAAAGTGCAACACACATTTTACATGTTTTGGAAATGTTTTTGAAGCATTAATGAAATAGTTAAGAAGGTGTAATTCCATATCATTAATGATCCACTCTCATTTGTAGGATGTAGAGGCATTTATGCCAGTTAATGAAAGTAGGTAGATTTAAATTCTAGATTAGACAGTTTTAGGAGCTGGAGGGAAAACGACTATAGACACCCTCATCTTTGTATCATTGTATTAGTCAGAGATGGTAGGATTAAGCACTTTAGCATAGAGGAGAAGCAGAGAGCTGTGGAGAAGAACCCATGTACAAGAAATTCTGAATTAATATATGAAGCTTTGATTCAGACTCATGGTGTTATAATGCTTTCTGTGTATACATGCTGAATATTATGCTTATGGTTATATTATTCTCTCTGTTTTTCATTTACTTTTATGCCCTGAATGTATGATTTCATGTTAAGTGTTTGAAGTCTGAGAGAGTGAGAGAATGAGTTTCAATTGTTTCTCTTCCTGATTAAAAGTTCCTGCAAAGAGTGCAGTGAAGTGTCCGCAAGGAGTGCGTTGGCATAATTCAGAGTTTATCTCTGAAAGCTCAGGAGGGATACCGTTGTGCTCATTCCAGTAGAAGTGCAAGACAAGCATAGAAGCCGTGCAAGGTGTGTGCAGGATGGTTGAAACCTTAGAACTTACAAACTAAGGTTGAGAGATTGAAGGATTGCTATTGCAGAGTTGCACAGAGTCAAGAGATTCAAATATTCAGGAATATTTGAAGAAGTGCCGCAAGGAGTGTGTGCATAATTCTTTTAGGAGATCCGAGGTTGAGAAGGAAGCTCAGGAGGGTTAGGACCCTTGAATCATTCGAGAGAAAGGCAGGAAATGCAATTAGTTATACAGAGGTTAAATTCTAGAGGGGGATCACAGGTTTGATTTGAGCCAGAGGTTCTTTGAAGAGGAGATTGAATGGTCAGAATTCTCTGAGGAGAATTCTTGAAATAGCGAGGACCATAGGATCCAGGAAAGTTACAGGGGAGTTAAGCGTTGGATAGATCTACCCTTCGAAAGGTAGATCCAACGTGGACCGTCGATTGTGACCTATTCAGGCTGTTAGATCATTTCAGAAATTTGGAGTTCAGGAACCGGAGTGCAAGCCAAAACCTTGGTTGATCAAGTTCCCGAAACGCGAAAGGAGGTTTCGTGTGTGAAGTCAAAGAGTGACGAGTTCGAGAATTCAGAACTTCGGAGTTTGGGGTTTCAGAAGTCCCGAGGATGGGTGATCGGGACTCAACAGGGAGGAAAGTTTGAAATCAGAAGTTGTGATAGAGTATTTGTCGAGATTTCAGGAATCGGGTTTTCGGCATTCCCATTGACAAGGGGCAGAACACTCCACATCAGAAGTACCGAAATCGCGAAACGCGAAGGAAATTGAGGAAGTGCGTTTTGGCATTTCGGCAAATCGGGGTTCGGGAATTTGGGGGTCATAGTGACACAAGGTTAGGGTTGAGAGTTTTGAACTCCCGGTACCCGGAAACCCGAAATAGAGGGGGCTGTCGAAAGGTGGTTCAAGTTCTGAAAACTGGAAAAGGTGACAGGTGGCAGGTGTCCACGTCTGGAGCAAAGCATAGCTCGAGGGGACACTTGAAAATGCAAGAACCTTCTTGACAAGATTCGTGAAACCCCGGCAGAGGCAAAACCCATTTTGGCATTTCGGAGATTCGGGTTTCGGAAGGTATAGGAGACAGAGAGTTCGAGAACAAGCCTTACAAACTCCCGGTACGTGAAATCGTGCTAACTGTTGGATCAAGGGGAAGAACCACAACCATTGATTTTCCTTGGAAGCGGAACACTAGTGATTTGATGTTTCGGGATTCGGCATATCGGGAATCCTGTTGACAAAGGGACGAGACATAATTCCAAGGAAATCCCGAAGTCGCGAAGTGTAGCAGGGTTGAGGGTGGACTTTTTGGGATTTTGGTAATTCGGGTTTCGGGATCCCAGGAGCCGAGAGGTAGAGTTGCATGTCATTGCGACTCTCGAAATTGCGAAGAGTGAAAAGCCGAAATTAGTGGCAAGGTGAGTTGAGAGTTTGGTATTTCAGGTTTCAAAGGTTGAAGAGGCAAGGCGCTCAACAACGAGATTTTCGAAATCACGAAATCTGGTATCCCGAAAAGAAAAGGGAAAAGTCCCAATGACAGTTGGGGTTTGATCGTGGGGTTTATGCCAGTGAATGATCACACAAGCATAACTCAGGAGGCCCTGTGAACTATACTTGGAGAGGGTGAGTGAATAATTCCCCGAGAGGAATTAAGAGGGTCAGTCAGACTCTAAGGGATGAAGTTGAAAGATCCAGTGTGGACTCTGATCTGAGGGTCTGGGGTCTGCGTCAGTTTGCTGTTATGAATGACTATAGTTGGAATTTGTTGTTCCATTAAATCTTCTAGCAGGTCTCCCTGTGCTTCACAGTCTAGAAAAACTTGGAGTATCTGGCAGTTCAGGTTTCTCATGGTGGTTGGACTATTGATAAACCCACTGGTTATGTCATCCTCTAGCTGGTTTTTAATTCTGAGGGCTTCTTCCTACATAAGAGGGGCTCGTAAATCCTTCTCTAGGTATCGCGGTGGTGGAAATTGTGGATATACGAAAGTTGGGCTTGGCTCAGTAGGAGGATATAAAATGATATTATTTGTGATACCCCCTCTAGCAATTGTCATATTACCCGTTCGACATCCTATGTATGCATCTGTTGTTGCAAGCCATGGCCTGCCCAGTATCAATGGATGCCCTTCAAGTCCACTTCTTTGGTTGATGATGAGGAAGTCTGTCGACTATTCCCAAGAGTCGATGAAGATGGCTATATCATGTAATGTGCCAACTGGTTGAACTATAGATCGATTTTCCAACTGCATCATTATTGCGGTGGGTTCGAAGGAGCCAAAACCTAGGGTATTGTAGGTTTCCATAGTCAGGATGTTGATGGCTACTCCCAAATCAACTAGTGTATTTGGAAAAGAACAGACCTGGATCTGATTTGTCACTATGGGATTCCTCGGATCTGCATATTTGACCGGTTCTTGTCTACCTAAAATTAGATCAGACAAGGCTCCTACCACGCGGACTGTTGATGATGGATCTTTAATTTTTTTGACGGGCTTTCTCCCACATAGCTCCTTGATCATTTTTGCATAAATTGGGATGTCTTGAAGAGCTTACAGGAGTGGAATCTTGATATATAAATTCTTGAGTTCCCCTATAATGTCGAAGTTGGGATATACGGTCGATTTTGCTATCATCAATCTTTCGGGGAACAGAGGGGAGGATGTTGCATCCTTATCAAGATCTTGTGATTCAACTGTGTTTCCCCCCTGCTTGATTTCTTCTGTTATTACCACAGTCGAGGGTGCTATTGTTGGTTGTTTTTCATTCTCCTACTCTTGAAAGATGTTATTTTCTTCAGGAGAGATTATGTGCCCCGATCTCAACCGTAGTTCGCTGCACCCTACCGAGCTGGTCTCTCCTTCCCCATTCTCCATAAAATGGATGAGCTAAGCCGGTCTGTTATTTGGATTTGGGTGAGGCTGGGCTGGTAATTGAGGGCACAATTGTGATTGCGTATTCTGGGGAAATTGGAGTGGTGCTTGTAACGTAGGCTGAGTTTGAGAGGCCATCCCCATGGGTTGGTTGTTTATCCCCATGGGGTGCTTCCAATTCTGATTCCAATTTGGGTTTTGGGTAGTCATGTTGGGCCACTATGAAGGGTAGATGTTGTTATTTGAGTTTTTCTAGGATGAGGTGGGATATTGTGAGTTAGGCCAAGTGGAAATTGTAGTTGGCTGATTTTGTTAGGCAGGATTTGCAGCGGGATGGTTTTTCCAAGTGGGATTTGCAGGTGGGTATTGCTGGGGCTGCCAGTTCTGATTAGTAAATGGATGACTCTTCCATGGGCTACCAGGATCTTGCTACTGATTATACTATCCAGAGAAGAAAGAGGAAGGGTCCTGTAGTGTATTTGGAGGCCGAATATGCCATTGACGATGCTGCGCCATCAGATATAATGACTCTATTTCTTCTTCTGCTTCTCTAAAGACAACTTTCAGTTCAGGAAGCGATGGGCATTGTTACGTGTCGTGATCTTTGGCGTAGATAGCGCAAACCTGAACCACATCCAAAGGGAAATCCCTTGGACCATGTTTTCTTATGCATCTGTGGAAAAATATGGCCAATGTTTGTTTTGCTTCTATTTTTTTTTGTTTGGCCTGCAATACATCCAATTGTGTAGTCAGAGTTCTCATAATATCTGTTTTGAAGTTTTCTAAGAGATTACCAACTTCATCTCGCGTAACACCCCCATTGGTAGTATTTCTATTTCTGGTGAGGGGGATACACATCCCTGATCTGGTCCGTGAACTTCCTCTTGAGCACCTGATGCACAATAGGACGATGCCATCATAAGTTTCTTGATAAATGTCACCCTTCCCCATCAAATTCAACGTTTCTACCCATTCATCTTTCATACCCTTAATCAGAGTTTCCTTAAGTACTACCTGGTAACATACCATAGGGTGATCTTTGTAAATTATATTGAAATCTCTCGACATATTCTTCTAATGATTCATTTTATTTTGCAGTCATTTGAAAGATTTCATCTTTTAAGTCTCTGGTTCTACAATAATCCTAATATTTTTTCAACAAGGCCTGTTTCATCTCATCCCATGAGTTTATAGTTCCGCCCCCTAATCCCATAAACCAACGTAGAGCTGCTCCTTTCAAAGTGGAGGGGAACAATTTTAATTTTTGGGGTTCAAAGGTGTAATCATACCCTCTACATAGGACATCAAATTCAAATAAGAATGTGTCTGGGTCATCTGAGATTAATCCATGAAAGGTTGGCAGGTCTTCTAGGGGAATTTCCTTCATGGGGGCATTGGCGATTAGATGAACTATTGGATATTCCAATGTGGAAGTCTGGGGATGTTGTGGATTTGGTTGTGCCATTTGATCGAAAATATGCCAAAAATCTTCAGGGATTTCTTGATCTAGATATTTTATTCGAATTGGTTGGTTATCTGATCCTCTAGGGGATTTGATTACACTCCCTCTATCTAGGATTTCAGGTATGCCTTCTTCTTTCACAGGAGATTCAGGATCATGTGGTGGTTCTATCTTAGCTATCCCGTTGGTTTCTCCTTCTCCTTCCTCCATATTACAAGAGTTTCCCTCTTCTAAAGGGTTGAGGGGTGGAATATCTATGCTCTGAAATCTTTTCTTAGTCCCTTCAGTTTTGCTATGAATCTCAGTGTGGGTTGCAGTTGGTGAAACTGCCACCTAAGGGATTCAGGTATATCCTTTTCTAGGTTCAACCGAAGCTTGAGATTCTTCTTTTCAGATGATGTCGTCTATGAAAGTTCTTCTTCCATGGAGCAGCGAGCCTTGGGATTTGGTAATTTTTGGTGGGGGTTTTGGTTTTTCAAGATCTTTCTTCTTAGTCATACACACTTCACACACAAAAAAAGAAAATCAAGAAATAAAAACACCTATGCAACCTCTTAATGCGTCAACTGGAGGTAGGCGCTGGCATAAGCATCTTACTTATTGCCTACGTAGGTTCTTACCTTCCGTCTTCAATACCTCATCCTCCAGAGGCACAATCTATGCTACCTTTGACATTCTTCCCTGACAATGGCGCCAAAATGTTGGGGTCTAAAGATGTCTAAAAACAACCTTAGTTTAACATTAATTTATCAACCCGAGGATTCGTCTTTTATCTCAAGAATATCAACAAAGTCTATGCATATAGCTTGTAGAGGCTAAAATCGTGTAGTTAAAGCAAATCTGAGTTTATCAACAATCAGGTTCCTCAAGCATTCATTAAAGATTCTAGGATTTGAAATCTAATGCTGTGCAATGGAAATGAACTAATTAATCTATTGAATTCATTTAAAGAGCAATAATTGAATCTAAATAAAGACTTGTAGAATTGACTATTATTATGAATCAAATTACTGGAAAGGGAAAAGGCGAATTACTCTATGTATGGAAAGAAACAAAGACTGTAATCTAATTGAAAAGAGACAACAATCATACTTCTATTGAAAGGAACAACAACTATATTTTAACAAAAAGGAACAACAAATGTAAGCTAAGTGAAAGGAACAACAAATGTAAACTAAGTGAAAGGAACAATGCATATGAACTTGTGAGGAACTGTCACACATCAAATCTCAGTAATAGGAATTGGAACATCAATCATCTAATGCTTAAGGAAATATCTATCTTTTGCAAATGACATAAAATCATCAACACACTTATGCATTCATTTAACTACTGTAAGAGAGAATCGAATCACAAAACAAAAATTGAACTAATACAATTACAGGTCGAACAATATCTCCTTCAGACTGGGCCCTTGGTCCTTAGAAGCACTTCTATTTGAAATTCAGTATGTATAAATGGTAAAACCGCTCAAAGCTTTTATTGATTTCATAGCTGGTACAAAATTTACAAAAACTGCTAACGCAAAACAATTCTAAGTTTTGAGTTCTTGGGTGCAATTATTCTATCTCTTTTCAAGATCTATTTACCCCTTATATATTACAATAATCTGGGTAAATTAAGCTATCCTGAGGATCGAGAGATCCTCAGGATTGCTTTACTATTATAAAGTTACAATATAAGAAATTCAATCATCTTCAAAACTGCCTTGCGCCATAAAGTCCTCAACCTCCAATAGCTTGTGCATCTTCAAGATTTCCTTTGCTATCTTAGGTTTGATAATATTTAACGAATCCTGTAATAAAACTAGATAATTCCAATCGTATTTTAGGATCTATGTAATCTAATTTTAACAATAACGCTAAAGAGTATATTATTAATTTTCTATTCTATTTGCTCCTAAATAACCGAAAAGTCAATCAAGATGATATCATGAAATGTGGGAAAAATGAAGATATTTATACCTTTTTCATAACCTAACATACCCCCCAGCTTTCCTTCTTGCATGTCCTCATGCAAGCTGAGATATTACATGTAAAGAAGTAATGCTGTAAGGTGGAAAGGTTGGTTCACTAGGCCTCCTAAATCCATTGCTTCTTTTGAGTTCTCCAAAATCATCATCCTCCCTTTTCTTGTTAATTTGATAATCTTTTTGGTAACTTTATGGAGGAAACCAGATGATAGGGGGATTATATATGCACCCAATCCAAGTAGGCCCTTCCTCTTGGAGAAATCTAGAATACCTTTCTATTATGAAGGTAGCTGCAAAGAAATTTCTGTACCCAAAGGGTTCCCTACTCTTTACTTCACTAGAGGATGCATCCCATCTCATTTTAGAAGCAGCAAGAGATTCTTCCTTAAGCTCTCTAAAACGAGTGATACCTGAATGTATAACCTGTAGATGGATAGGGGTTAAGGATTCTATGACCCCCCCACTTTTCATAAAGGTTTTATGTCGCATAATGTTTGGAAAGGACTTTGGAGGCTCTCCCCTGACCCATAGATCTAGCCCAATTTCCCTCTTTAGGAAGGTTTTATGAGCTTTACCCCATCTGACTTGGTTCTGAGTAAATGACAGAAATGCCTGAAACTGTATGTCACCTATGAATCGGCCAGGGTTATCTTTCCTTTCTTTTTCTAGAATGAAATTATGAAAGGACAACTCACACATAAAGTATTGTAACTTTTCGTCCTACTCTCTGAAACATGAAATAATATCAAGTACAGTAGAAAATGAAATAGGTTTACCTGCTTTGATGGCCTTCACTCTCAATAACAGATATCGTTCCAACAAGAATAAAATGTAATTGGTGGCAGGGGCTCTGCAATTAATAACATCAGAGTAGACATCACAAATTTCTTTGATTTTCTCCAAAGATTTTTCCAATTGGGTTTGTACCTTTTTTACCTTCCCTTGGGCTCTGGTGAGCTCAACATAGGTCTCACTCTCTGTTGCTGTCATGTCCTTTAGTTGTTTAACAATCTTTTGATGTTCAACCCTAGTGATCATCTCATCTTGGTGTTGAGTCAATGCTCACTGGGCTTGTCCCAGCTCTGCCTTTAGTTTATCAATGGTGACACCCTGTGCTTGAGATTGGGATGCTTGGTATTATTCCATAGTGCCCATATCCTCCTTGGATTGATTTAATGCTTGCTGGGCATGTGTAAGCTCTGCTTCCATTCTGTCTACAATAACACTCTATTTCTAGGACTGGAGTGCTTGATGCTCTGCCATAGTCAGTAATTGATTTCTGTTTTGAACCAAGGTTTGTTGAGATTGCATCTATTCTTCCTCCAATCTCCTGATGGTAGCATTCTGCTTAAGGAGTTGAGCTATTTCCTCTAATACTGGGGTTTCTGTTTGCACCTATGCATCAATTGTTTCTGTAGTTGTCATATTTTCTTATGTTTCTAAAGGAATTACTTCGTCATTTTGAGCTATTGTTTCTTCTATTACTATTTCTTCAGGGTCTGTCTGTATCCATACATAATTTGTACTGACTACTTCTTTAGGAAGAGGGTTTCTTCCTTGCAATCTGGCCCTTTTGTTTTTCTTTCTTCTGTGGGTCTTATCTACTTGTTCTAACTATTTCCTCAATTCCTTAATAATTTCCTTGAGTTTACCCACCTTCTTCTTTAATACTTCAACCTTCTTAGCTTTTTTCTTCAACAATTTGTTTTCTTTTTTCAACTTTCTAATTTTCTTATGGCTCTTGGTTGATTTCTGTTCTGTCTTTCCAAGGGGGCTTCTTATTTCAAAATGAGGTTCTTCCCGTGCTGTGTCCTCTGGAAAAGACATTTCAATATCGGGAAAATCTTCAGCTGGTTTTGAAGAGGAGGCTTGTTCTGGGCATTTTTCTGGCTTATTTGTGCCTCTGTCAATTGAGGTTCCCAAGCTTCCCAAAACCTGAGCTATTTCTACCTCATAGCTCTTCAAAAATTGTTCTGTCAGATGCTCTAATGCCGGTTGGGTGTCTTCTTGATCATTCCTTTGTGAGGTCTGTTCTGCTTGCCCAATTTCTTGAACATTCTCCCATGGATATTGTTTTGTAGAATTCCGAAGTTCTTCAGGCTGTGTTTTTGTACCCCGAATTGCTTCAGTTGTTTCCTAAATTCATCTGCTTCTTCTCCTTGTTTGAATCATGGTTTTAGGGGAAGTTGTTTCTCTCTTTCTCTTTTTCGTTAATGCCTGTGTTTTTGAGGTCTGGGCCTCTGTGATTTGGGCATGGTCTGCCTTAGCTTCGGTTTGAGGAGATGAGATTTCTCTTTGGGTAGTAGTCTCCTCTGCCTGTCTATCTTCAATTTACTTTGGTGGGTCTTCATGGCATAATTCAGGCTGCTCCAGTTGTGGAGGTCTATTGGCCTCAATCAGATTATCCCAGGTCAATTGAGTTTGACTCAGTGATTTATTTGTTATCAATTTAACTAATTTGTGGTGACTGATAATAGTAACATGATCCTGGGACTTTTGTGTTCTTAAGGCAACCTCATGTAATATGGCATTCATAAAGAAAGGTAGATTAAGTACTAACCGTTGTTTTAAGGTTGCCAACAATTTGAGGTGGCGAGGTCGAATTACGTCGTATCGTCCATCATAGGTGATGTACCGCTGAATTATCCCTACCAGTTCCTTCCATGGTTCTCTGAGGGTACTGGGATTGAGTCCCTTTCCCTTATTATCCAATTCTTCCCTAGGGTCTATGAAAGTTTCCACATCTTTCTTCAGTGCTAGGTATCTTCCTGTCCACTGAATGCCCATGTTAGGGAGGCCTGTGACCTCTGCTAAGATTTTCAGGGTGACTGAGATTCGTATGCCTCGCACCATAGAGATTTCTCCCTGCAGATTCTGAAAGAATTCAAGCATGACATTCGTGTCATATCCTTGTAAACGGTTGAAGTACTTCGTCCACCCCAGATGGTGTAGGATTTCTCTTGCTTTCTCTGTAACCTGTAGTAAAGTTGGCTCCCTATGCACACCTCTGCCACCCATTTTGTGAGAAAATGTGGACGACTATTGTTCCTGGTAGCAGGCTTGGTTAGACTGGCTCAGAGGAAAAATGACCGAAAATAGCAAATATCAGAGACAACAAGTGTTTACAAATGTGGGTATTTATTACAATCATTACTATATTTATCGAGAAGCATGCCGAGTGTCCACTCCCCTCATTAATATAAAGGTCGACCTCGACTATCAACATAGGGGAAAATAATGAGTGTAGGTATTGATGGTGAGGGGTAATGATTGTACTTCCGCCACCAATGGGGATCAATGATTAATTTTCAAACAACATATTTTAACGGTAATCATTAAACGTTAGTCCTCTTTCATGGAATTGAAAAAAAGTTTGACACCTATGACATGTAAGAAAAATGAAAGGGATACTAAGAAAAAGAAGATGTTGAATCCTATGCCATGTTAGCAAAGAGAAAGGGGTACTAAGAAAACGAGAAGGTCGATAACCATGCCACATCAGCAGGGGTGACATGTCAATGAACATAAAGGGGTACTAACAAAATGAATAGGTTGAAACATATGCCTTGTCAGCAAGGGTGAGACGTCAACAAAGAGAAAGGGGTACTAAGAAAAATAAAATGTTAGTACCTATGCCATTTCATTAAGGGTGACATGTCCATAAAGGAAAATGGGTACTAAGAAAAGGAAATGTTTGACACCTATTCCACAGGAGCAAGGGTGACACGTCAAAAATAATAAAGGGTTATTAAGAAAAATAATAGTCACCTACGCCATGTCAGTAAAAAGAAAGGGAAACTAAGAAACATAATAGGTTAAAACCTATACCACATCAGCAAGGGTGACACTTCAACAAAGATAAAGTGGTACTAAGAGAAGGAAAAGGTCTACCTCTATGCTACATCAACGACGATGACTTGTGAGGAAAGATAAATAAGTACTAAGGAAATGAAAAGGCTGAAACCCATGCCTTGTTAGCAAGGGTGACACATCAATAAAGATAAAGGGGTACTAAGAAAAAGAAAAGGTCAACAACTATGCCATGTTATTAAGGGTGACATGTCTACAAATATAAAGGAGTTCTAAAAAATATAAAAGTTCAACACCTATGCCATGTCAACAAAGAGAGGGGGTACTAAGAAAATTAAGAGGTCGAAACCTATGCCAACTCAACAAGGGTGACACGTCAGTGAAGAGAAAGGAGTACTATGGAAAAGAGAAGGTCGACACCAATGCCACATCAACAAGTGTGACATGTTAGAAAACGTAAAGGGGTACTAAAAAAAAGAAGAGGTCGAAACCTATGCAACATCAGTAGGGATGACACCTTAGCAAACATAAATGGATACTAACAAAAATAAAAGGCTGACTCCTATTTCTTGTATGCAAGGGTGACATATCAACAAAGAGAAAGGGGTACTACGAAAAATAAAATGCCAGCACCTATGCTACGTCAACAAGGATGGCATGTCTGTAAAGAAAAAGGGGTACTAAGAAAAATAAAAGTTTGACGCCTATGCCACATCAACAATCGACTTCCAAGGAGAAGGGATGATGACCGACGATCGGGTCAGAAGTTTGGACAGTATCCATAGATCAATGGTCACAATCACTTCTAATTTAAGATCGAAGGTGTCAGAAAGGGTGACATGTCTGCAAAGAAAAAGGGGTACTAAGAGAAGGAAAATGTTGACACCTGTGCCACATGAGAAAGGGTGACATGTCAACAAGGATAAAGGGTTATTAAGAAATATAAAATTTCGACAACTACACCATATTAATAAAGAGAAAGTGGTACTAAGAAAAAGAAGAGGTTCAAACCTATGCTACATCACCAAGGGTGACAATTCAACAAAGAGAAAGGGGTACTAAGAGAAGCATAAGGTCGACACCCATGCCTTGTTAGAAAGGGTGACACATCAACAAAGATAAATGGGTACTAAGAAAAAGAAAAGGTCAACACCTATGCCACGTTAGCAAGGGTGACATGTCCACAAATATAGAGGGGTACTAAGAAAAATAAAAGTTCAACACCTATGCCATGTCAACAAAGAGAGGAGATACTAAGAAAATTAAGAGGTCGAAATGTATGCCAAATCAACAAGGGTGACACTTTAGCTAAGAGCAAGGGGCACTAAGGAAAATACAAGTTCGACACTAAGTCCATGTCAACAAGTGTGACATGTTAGAAAATGTAAAGGGGTACTAAGAAAAAGAAGAAGTTGACACTTATGCCTTGTCAACAAGGGTGACACATGATCCAATATAAAGATGTAGTAAGAAAAATGAAAGGTTGAAACCTATTCCGTGTCAACAAGTGTGACATGTTTGTACGGATAAAGGGGTACCAATAAAATAAATTTTTTGACACCTTTGCTAGATCAACAAGGGTGAAACGTCAACAAAGATATTGGGGTAGTAAGAAAAGGAAAGCATTGACATGACATGAACAATGGTTACACATCAACAATGATAAAGGGGTACTAAGAAAAATAAAATTTCGACACCTATGCCACTTCAGGAAAGAGAAAGGGGTACTATGAAAAACAAGAGGTCGAAACCCATGCCACGTAAGAAAGGGTGACACATCAACAAAGAGGAAGGACTACTAATAAAAATATAAGTTCGACACCTATGCCACATTAGCAATGGTGACACGTTAGTAAAGATAAAATGTATACTAAGAAAATGAAAATGTCAATACCTATGCCATTCTCGCAAGGGTGACATGTATGCAAAGATAATGGGGTTTTAAGAAAAGGTAAAGTTCGACACCTATGCCAGATGAGAAAGGGTGACACATCAACAAAGATATAGAGGTACTAAGAAAAATAAAAGGAAAAGTTTAACACTTATGACAGATGAGCAAGGGTGACACATGAACAAAGATATAGAGGTACTAAGTAAAAGAAAATGTTAAAACCTATGCCTTGTTAGAAGGGTGAAATGTCCGCAAATAAAAAGGGGTACTAAGAAAAGAAAACGTTCGACACCTATGCCATGCTAGTAAAGAGAAAGTGGTATTAAGAAAATGAAGAGGTTGAAACCTATGCCACATCAACAAAGAGAAAGTGGTCTTATGAAAAAGAGAAGGTGGACACCTATGCCACATCAACAGGGATGATACCTCAGGAAACATAAAGGAATACTAACAAAAATAAAAGTCTAGCTCCTATTCCTTGTATGCAAGGGTGACATGTCAACAAAGAGAAAGGGGTACTAAGAAAAAGAAAATGTCATCACCTATGCTATGTCAACAAGGATGGAATGTCTGTAAAGAAAAAGGGGTACTAAGAAAAATAAGAGTTTCACACTTATGCCACGTCAGCAATTGATGTCCAAGGAGAAGGGTCAATGGCCGACGGTCGGGTCAGAAGTTTGGAAACTATCCATAGATCAATGGTCCATATCTCTTTCAATTTGAGATCGACGGTGTATCTTGCCACATAGGCAAGACTGCCCATCAATTTCAAAAGAAAAAGTTTGAGAGAAAGGGTTACTAATAAAAAGAAGAGGTAAAAACTTATGTCTTTTTAGGAAGGGTCAGATGTCAACAAAGATAAAGGGGTACTAAGAAAAAGGAAAATTCAACACCTATGCCACGTTAGCGAGGGTCACATGTCCATAAATGTTAAGGGGTACTAAGAAAAGGAAACGTTCGACACCTATGCCACACGAGAAAGGGGGACACTTCGATAAATATAAATGGGTACTAAGAAAAATAAATGTTTGACACCTACGCCATGCCAACAAAGAGAAAGTGGTACTAGGAAAATGAAGAGGTTGAAACCTATGCCATGTCAGCAAAGAGAAAGGGGTCCTATGAAAAAGAGAAGGTCGATACCTATGCCACATCAACAGAGATGAGATGTCAATAAACATAAATGGGTACTAACAAAAATAAAAGGATGACACCTATTCCTTGTCAGCAAGGGTGACATGTCAGCAAAGAGAAAGGGGTACTAAGAGAAAGAAAATGTCAGGACCTATGCTACATTAGCAAGGGTGACATGTATGTAATGAAAAATGGGTACTAAGAAAAATAAAAGTTTGACATCTATGCCATGTCAGCAATCGACTACCAAGGAGAAGGGTCGACGACCAATGATTGGGTTGGTAGTTTGGACAGTATCCACAGATCAACGGTCCATATCTATTCTGATTTGAGATCGATGGTGCATATTGGCACATAGGCAAGGGTGTCCATCAGTTTAAAAAAATAAGAAGTTCGACACCTATGCCATGCGAACAACGAGAAATGGGTACTAAGAAAAAGAAGAGGTTGAATCCTATGCCATGTTAGAAAAGAGAAAGGGGTACTAAGAAAAATACAAGGTTGAAACTTGTGCCACATCTGCAAGGGTGACATGTCAGAAAACATAAAGAGGTATTAACAAAACTTAGAGGTTGACACCTATGCCTTGTTAGCAAGGTTGGCATGTTAGAAAATAGAATGGGGTATAAATACAAATAAAATTTCAGCACCCCTGCCATTTCATTAAGGGTCACATGTCCATAACGAAAAAGAGGTACTAAGAAAAGGAAAAGTTTAATACCTGTGCCACATGAGCAAGGGTTACATGTCAAAAAAGATAAAGGGTTATCAATTTTAATAAAATTTTGACACCTATGCCATGTCAGTAAAGAGAAAGGGGTACTACTAAAAATACGAGGTTGAAACCTATGTCGCATCAACAAAGAGAAAGGGGTACTAAGAGAAGCAGCAGGTAATAAACTATGCCACATCAACGACAGTGACATGTCAATAAAGATAAATAAGTAAGGGTGACCTATTAGCTAAGAGTAGGGGGTACTAAGGAAAAGAGAAGTTTGACACCAATGCTAGGTCAACAACTATGACATGTTAGCAAACATAAAGATGACACTAAGAAAAGGAAAATTTTGACACCTTTTCCACATGAGAAATGGTGACACGTCAACAAAGATAAAGGGGTACTAGGAAAAATAAAAGTTTGACACATATAACACATTGACAAAGAGAAAGGGTTATGTTGACTGGTCCAAATGGACCGTCAAACATGAAAGGGAGAGTTCCCGACGGAAAGTCCCATTCAATATCACTCTCATTTGGGGTAGTGTTTCTAACTAGTATTTTGGCTTGGTTGCCACTCTAAAATTATTATCTAGATATGAATATGAGAACCGAAGGTTCTCCCAAGAATTAAAATTGAGACTAAACTAATGAATGCTATCTACCGATAAGCTAATATGTAATCCTAATCTAAACCAAGAAAAACATAATTTCGATGCCTATGCCACATTAGCAATGGTGAAATGTCAGTAAAGATAAGGGTCTACTAAGAAAAAGAAAACGTCAACACATATGCCATGTCCACACGGGTGACATGTCATGAAAGATAATGGGGTACTAAGAAAAGAAAAAGTTCGACACCTATGCCACATGAGCAAGGGTGACACATCAACAAAGATAAATGGGTACTAAGAAAAAGAAAATTTCAACACCTATGACACATCAACAAAGCGAAAGGGGTACTAAAAAAAACAAGAGATAAAAACCTATGTCTTGTTAGCAAGGGTGAGATCTCAACAAAGATAATGGGGTACTAAGAAAAAGAAAAAGTTGACACCTATACCACATAAGCAAGGGTGACATGTCCAAAAATATAAAGGGGTAATAAGAAAAGGAAAAGTTGGACACCTATGAAACAAAGGAAAAAGTTGGAATAATCTATGAAACACGAGAAAGGGTGACACATTAAGAAAGATAAAGGGACACTAAGAAAAATAAAGTTCGACACCTATGCCACACCAACACAGAGAAAAAATGGTACTAAGAAAACAAATAGTTTGAAACCTTTTCCACGTGAGCAAAGGGAAAGGGGTTCTATGAAAAATATAAGTTTGACACATATTCCACATCAACAGGTATGACACAACAAAGATAAAGGGTTACTAACAAAAATAAAATGATGGCACCTATTCCTTGTCAGCTAGGCGGGGTGACATGTCAAGAAAGAGAAAAGGGTACTAAGAAAAAGGAAATGTCAACACATATGCTACGTCAACAAGGGTGGCACGTCTGTAAAGAAAAAGGGTACTCAAGAAAATTAAAATTTTGACACCTATGCCATGTCAGCAATAGATTTCCAAGGAGAAAGGTTGATGACCGATGGTCTAGTCGACAGCTTGGAGTATTCCTCGCATCAAAAAATCTATATGTATTCCTGCCATTTGAGGTCGACAATGCAGATTGCCACATCGACAAGACTATCCCGGTAACATCTCAAGCCCGCGATTGAGAAAAAACTTATATTATTTGAGGACACTTGCTCGCAAGTGATCCGGACTTTCATGTTAAACATTTATACTTGATTATGATGCTATGATAGATGACATGATGTAATACTATTTGATGTAGACGCGCTATTGACTCCGCTTTATTGAGTGTGCAGGTTTTGGACCTTGATGATGCGATGTATCTATGGAACTCCCCCTCGACTCCGGTTTGAGTTAGGGAGTGTGATATTGGGTTGATTTATTTACCGGGATATTTCATTTTGATTTGATGATATGATGTTGACATTTATGGACATGATTGTTGATGATGCAGTTTGACGATAACTTATCGACCAGACTAACATGTGGAGTAAATGGGTCACACACGCATTTCCGTGAGAGGTTGAGATGAGGTGGAAAGAAGCCCCACCACCGCCTCTAATACTAGCACTCCCCGGGCCAGGGTTCGAACTGTAGGTTAACGATTACCTATTTCCTCGAGAGGATCCACGATGCCATGAGGGCAGACGCAACAACAAGCCACGATGATTCTAGTACAAGAATAAGGCTTTAGGGTCTATTCCTTAGAGAATCTTTAGTTCCCCATTAAGTTCACTCCTACGGAGTACACCTGTGGGTTAGTAGATGTCTACCAATCAACATAAGTTGGGGAGTGGCACCCTTGCTGGTGCATCCCCGGCGGGCACGTTGCGCAAAGGAAACTAACGAGGCGAGTGGCACCCCTTGGAGCACGCAGGCAAGCCCTAAAGGGCACGTCAGATTGATGTGGGATGAAGGAAACAAACCTACATAGCCCCAAGAACGCCTTAATAAATCCTTAAACAACTTCCTAACCAAGTGTCGCCTAGTTAAAAATCTAAACCTAAGTCTAAAAACTCCTCTAAGATAAAATTTCGATTAACCTTAAGGAAAAGGTCTCTAACTCTAACTCTAAAAAAGAGACTAACCCTAATTCCAAATGAGATAGCTCCAATGAATATTGACCTAATCCCATACCCAAATATCATTATTAATAACAATTAACCCTAATAACCATTAAAAATAATTAAGCAAAACATCATTATGAGATTTTTGGCTAGAGTTCGCACCTCAATGAAGTGCAAGGAGAATACAATTTTTATAATGTACTTGAGATCTAGTTATTGGATTTATTAACGCTAACTTCATCCAACTATACAACCAATATATCAACAAATACAAGATTTCATAATCTTTTCAACCATTTAACTTTGATGAACTCATAACTTTTATTCAAATTGAAACATAACTTTTCTTAAAATATAAATATACATAAATTACGGTTTTAGTTAACTCAGACAATAAATTTCTTTGAATGCATCTTCTTCTTTAAACACAACTTTCAATGAGAGTTCATTAACACATTTGAAAGAATAACTTTTATGAAAACCAGACCTCTCTCAAATACATAACCTTATAAAACTTTTAAAGCATAACTCCCATATGAACGCAATAGTTTTCAAAAATTAAACTAATTCATAAATAAACGAATACCAAAGCCATAGTTTTGATTGACAAAATGCATAACCTTCAGTGAATAAATCGAATGCTTAAGGGACTAAACTATTTTCCTTAAAACTCATACATAAACTCAGACCGAACCAATAGTAATAAAATTATTTAACTAGCGGGAGTATAAAAAGTATGAATTTAAAATAAAATGAAAAGAGGCATTAGCTACATTTACCTTTTGGTTTTAAAGAAGGGATTAATAAAAATAGGGAAACCAAGTAACAAAGGAAACATAGACAATTAATGAGTTAAAGAAACAATTTTGGAGAAACGTGGGGATGAATGACACTTCAGGCCAAAGAGAATTTTTTTTTCTTTAAAACTTAAAATAAATGTGGGGCTCAAAACTTATAAAAGAAAGGGGATGAGGGGAAAAGGGGATCTAGTTGTTAGGTATCATTATGCTGCCAAATTTGAACTGGACTGATTGCGTGTGAGGATTTGGGAATTTCTCAACTTGTAATAGAGTGGGAAGCTTAGCCTTTATGAGGCGAAATAAAAGCCAGGGCATTACCTTCGATTTGTGTGGGCCCCTTTATGCCTCAGCTATAAATGAGTACCTCTAGCTGCCATCGGTACCTGTGAGTCTCACTACGTTGAGCTGGAGCGGCAAGGAGTGCCGACTTCATTCGAGTGCTACTGGCAAAGGTACACTCGCTTGGCTCTTTATTAAGAATAATGCATTAGAAATTGTGTTGGGAACCGAATCAACTGGATAAGTAAAAGGAAATTTCGAGTTCTTACTGTGATGGGGGTAATGTGGCCAGGAAATTTATTTTGACCCAGGTAAACCCTTTTATTAACGTAAGATCCGACTGCGGTAAATGCTTAATTCATTAAAGCGGACTGTAATTCTTTATTGTTTAGTGTTCGAATTTTTCCATTGGACCGTGGCATTGTTTTTTTATACACAAGGCGCTTACACATCCTCAGCGCTTTTATTCGGCTGCATGCTTCTACCTTTCTCGGGGATTTTGCAATTTGTCGGTGTATTACCCATCGCGGGCGCCCACAGGACCGGGCGCTTTTACCCATTGGCCGCATTTTCCTTGACCGTATGCCTCCCATTTGTGATCGGGCATTTTATATTATCACCGGCATTGATCGCGGATCGTATGCCATTATTGTAATGTGTGGGCCTCGCTTTCCCTTTGCCCGGAGGTTGCCGACGCCAAATGACCGCTAAGTATCCCTATCGCATTTCTGCTGTTTTTAGGCGAGGAGGCATTGTTTACATCCTACTGTGTGTGCAAAATGGATAGAGCCGTAGATGCTCATGTTATCGCTTACAATCCCTTGCGGCGCGGTGCAAATTTAGATATGCCGCTGTATTTTCGCCGAGGGCTGATATGTTCTTGCTTATCGCTTACAATCTTGTATGACATGTTTTTTTTAAACCCTAGCCCTAAATTGACATCCACATTTTTCTTGTAAATCTTGTAAATATTTTCTTAGTACATAGGCATTGTTTACATCGTATGTTCTGTGAATGCTGGGATAGAAGCCGCATATGCGTGCGGGTGGGATGTGTTCTTGATATTTTTTTGGCCTATTGTAATGCATTTAATTATTATTTGTTCTCCTACTTATTCATGCATTGCAATGACCAGTTTCAGGGAAGTCTATTCTTGTTTATTTGGTTTCTGAACCCACAACGAAGCACACACAGGCCTCTGTGCTTATTGCAGTCGTTGTTGGTAAATTTTATATTTTGTTGAGTATATAGAGCCATATTGCCATGGAAAAACCCACAATGGAAAACATCGCATAAGCCCTCACTTAGTCCGAGAAGGTGCGCTTGCAAGGACATACCAATTTCTATCTCGAAAAATTATTTAAATAAAAATTAATTTCAATCCACTTTGATTTTTAAAATATCTTTTAAATAAAAAGAAACATAACTTTTTATTCCACTTTTGATAAACCGGTGATGGAAAACTCTATTGGATAAAGTTATATAAACTCTAATGGAACATTTGAGTATGTTGATATTGTCAACTGATTTAGTTAGAGACAGTAATTAAAACCAAAATGATAAACATCCTTAGTGAGCGGAAGCTAAGTTATAAGTTAAAGGAAAATAAAGATGTCTTGATGTATTCCTCTCTCCTTCATGTCTCTCACCAAATTTCTAATATGGAAGAGTAATTTAAATGCTGATAAATTTAACATCTTTTTCATGATGAAATTAATGTCATGGATTGATAATATTAGTGAGAGTAATTATGGTAACTCTGAATTCAATCCCATGGTTATGGAATGTTAGGGTAGGAAGGAAAAAAATGTGGTCTTTATTTTATTCAATTAGAGAGGAACGGAATGTTAATAGAAGTAGCAATCCAGCTGAAAAAGGACGCTTCCTAGATGGCAAGTTTTAGCTATTTAAAGATGGGATTTAGTTTTTTTATTATCATTAAGAAGGGATTTATTTTGGAATCTATTTATTTGAAGGAAAGATGTATTCTTTTTTTTATTCATTTAAGAAAGGTTTTATTCTTTTTACTTGGCCTTTTATTTAAAGAAAAGGATTTATTCCTTTTAGTTATTTATCTAAAGAAGGGATTATTCTTTTATGCATTTATCAAAAGATGGGATTGTTTAGATTATGACTAGGTATCTTGTTTTTAATTTGTTAAACGCCAATGTAGATTGATTCTTAATGCTAAATTGAAGTTTACATGTTGACTTATTGAGTTTTTTAAATGATTCAATACTAACATAAGTTGTAACTCGCAAATTGATTTATGACCTGCCATCACGATGTAAAACCACAATAAACTTAGATGGTTCAGTGATTGGTGATTAGCGTCCATCTAGATCTTAGATATTGACCATTATCCAGGATTACCCTGCCAGAAGTTGGATGTAGGCGTCAGTTTTATTTACGCCCCTGGAGGGGATCATCGCTCTTAACCCCATTGTACTTGGTTGTAAAACCTTTGCTCGTCTCCGCTTTATGCTGGTGGGTTGTGTGACACCTTCCGTATCCCAATTAAGGTCAGGTGTGAATTTGTTTTCGTGTGTAAAAAGAATCCGCCAATCAGACAGAGTCTCGTGCCCCTTTAAAAGGTAGGGTTTCCACCTCGGGCGACAATAACTGGACGGCGATTACTGCTTCTTCCGGTAGCCCACGTGCTTCCATTCCGACCGAGCAGAGAACTAAGATTAAACTTCCCCGCTGCGGCGTAAATAGTAAAATCTACTTCACTATGCGGATTCTTCCACCAGGTTTGTACCTGCTCAGAATCCAAGATGTCGCTTATTGTTTGCGCAGCCACCGTGGTGCGATTAGGTCTATGGTCGCTCATGCTCGTGCGACTTTGTCAGGCGCTTCTATGTGGCCTTTGTTGTGACTACCGGTCACAGCCTTATTAGTCGCCTGGGTGGCTTAATGTATCAAGTGTGTTCCGCTCCTTGTTATTAACGCCGCACACACTTTAAGCGACCGCTATAGAGTTGTTGATCGGACGAATCGTGGAGATTGTTACACATCCATTCATGTAAAAACATCAACGTCAACACCTATTCCATGTCACCAAAAAAAAGGTATATTAAGAAAAATAAGTTCAAATTTGTGCCACATTATCAAAGAGAAAGGAGTACTAAGAAAAAGAGAAGTTTGACACATGTGCCACATCGACAGAAGTGACATGTCAACAAACATAAAGGGGTACTAAAAAAAGGAAGAGATTGACATCTATTCCTTGTCAACAAGGGTGACACGTCAACAAAGAAAAAGGGCTACTAAGAAAAATAAAATGTTAACACCTATGCCATTTCAGCAAGGGTGACATGTTTGTAAAGAAAAAAGGGTACTAATAAAAATAAAAGTTTGACACCTATGCCACATGAGCAAGGGAAACATGTCAACAAGGATAAAGGGTTATTAAGAAAAATAAAAGTTTGACACCTATGCTATGTCAGGAAAGAGAAATGGATACTAAGAAAAAGAAGAGGTTGGAACCTATGCCACATCAACAAGGGTGACACTTCCGCAAAAAAAAAGAGGTATTAAGAGAAGAAGAAGGTCGAAACGTATGCCACATCAACAAGGGTGACACTTCCACAAAAAAAAAGAGGTATTAAGAGAAGCAGAAGGTCGACACCTATGCCACATCAACAACAATGCCATTTCATGAAAGATAAATAAGTAATAAGGAAATGAAAAGGTTGACACCCATGCCTTGTTAATAAGGGAGACACATCAACAACGTTAAAGGGGTATTAAGAAAAATAAAATGTCAACACCTATGCCACATTAGCAAGGGTGACATGTCCACAAATATAAAGGGGTACTAAGAAAAATAAAATTTCAACACCTATGCCATGTCAACAAAGAGAAGGGGTATTGAGAAAATTAAGAGGTGGAAACCTATGCCAACTCAGCAAGGGTGACATGTCAGCTAAGAGCAAGGGGTACTAACGAAAAGACAAGTTTGAACCAATGTCACGTCAACAAGTTGGATATGTTAGTGAACGTAAAGGAGTACGAAGAAAAATAAAAGGTCGACACTTATTCCTTGTTAGCAAGGAAGATACATCATTAAATATAGAGAGGTATTAAGAAAAATAAAAGGTTGATACCTATGCCACATCAACAAGTGTGACATGTTCACAAGGATAAAGGGGTACAAAGGAAATAAAAAATTTGACACCTTTTCCACATGAGCAAGGGTGACACATCAACAAAGATAGAGGGGTTCCAAGAAATGTTTTTTTTGACTCATATGACATGTTGGCGAAGAGAAAGGGGTACTAGGGAATATAAGAGATCGAAACCTCTACCATGCTAGCAAGGGTGACATGTCTTGAAAGAGAAAGGGGTACTAATAAAAAGAGAAGGTCGACATCTATGCCACATTAGCATGGTTGATAGGTTAGAAAAGATAAAGAGGTACTAAGAAAATGAAAAAGGTTAACACCTATGCCTTGCCAGAAGGGTGACACGTTAACAAATATAAGGGGCTACTAAGAAAAATAAAAGGTGAGAACATATTCTATGTCAGTAAGGGTGACATGTTCGCAAAGATATAAGGGTAGTAAGAAAAGGAAAAGATTGAAACATATGCCACATGAGCAAGGGTCACACGTTAACAATGATAAAGGGGTATTAAAGAAAAGAAAAGTTCGACACCTATGCCACTTCAGGAAAGGGAAAGGGATAATAAGAAAAAGAAGAGGTCGAAACCTATGCCATGTAAGAAAGCGTGACACATCAGTGAAGAGAAAGGGGTACCAAGAAAAAGAGAAGTTCGACACCTATGCCACATTAGAAATGGTGACACGTCAGTAAAGATAAAGGTCTACTAAGAAAAATAAAATGTCATCTCCTATGCCATGTTTGCAAGGGTGACATATCTGCAAAGATAATTGGGTACTAAGAAAAGGAAATGTTCGACACCTATGCAACATGAGCAAGGGTGACACATCAACAAAGATAAATGGGTACTAATAAAAAAGAAATTCAACACCTATGACACATCAATAAAGAGAAAGAGGTACTAAGAAAAAAAAGAAGTAAAAACCTATGTCTTGTTAGCAAGGGTCAGATGTCAACAAAGGTAAAGGGGTACTCAGAAAAAGAAAAATTCGACACCTATACCAGATTAGCAAGGGTGACATGTCCAAAAATATAAAGGGGTAATAAAAAATGAAAATTTGGACACCTATGAAACACGAGAAAGGGTGACACGTCAACAAAGATAAAGGGATACTAAGAAAAATAAAAGTCTGACACCTATTCCATGCCAAAAAAGAAAAAGTGGTACTAAGAAAATGAAAAGGTCTAAACCAATGACATTTCAGCAAAGAGAAAGGGGTCCTATGAAAAAGATAAGGTCAACACTTATGCCTCATTAGGAGGGATGACACGTTAGCAAACATAAAGGGGTACTAACAAAAATAAAAGGTTGAAACCTATTCCTTGTCAACAAAGATAAATGGGTACTTAGAAAAATAAAATGTCAGCACCTATTCTACGTCAAAAAGGGTGACATGTCTGTAAAGAAAAAAGTGTACTAAGTAAAATAGAAGTTTGACACCTATGCTAGGTCAACAATCAATTTCTAAGGAGAAGTGTCGATAGTCAATGGTCTGGTTGAAATTTTGGAAAGTATCCACAAATCAATGAACCAAATCTCTTCTGATTTGAGGTGGACGGTACAGATTGCCTAATAGGCAAGATTGTCCATCGGTTTCAAAAAAAAATCTTTGACACCAATGCTATTCAACAAAAAGAAAGGGGTACCAAGAAAAAGAAGAGGTTGAAATTTATGTCACATTAGCAAAAAGAAAGGGGTACTAAGAAAAAGAGAAGGTCGATTCCTATGCCACATCGTGAAGGGTGACATGTTAGAAAACATAAAGGGGTACTAACAAAACGAAGAGGTTGACACCTATGCATTGTCAGCAAGGGTGACACATCAACAAATAGAAAGGGGTACTAAGAAAAATAAATTGTCAACACTTATGCCATTTCAACAAGGGTGACATGTCTGCAATGAAAAATGGGTACGAATAAAATGAAAAGTTTGACACCTATGCCACATAAGAAAAGGTGACATGTCATCAAGGATAAGGGGTTATTAAGAAAAAGTAAAGTTCAACACCTATGCCATGCCAATAAATAGAAAGGTGTACTAAGAAAAATAAGAGGTTGATCCTATGCCACATTAGCAAGGGTGACACTTTAGCAAAGAGAAAGGGGTACTAAGAGAAGCATAAGGTCGCCGCCTATGCCACATCAACGATAGTGACATTTCAAAAAAGATAAATAAGTACCAAGTAAATGAAAATGTTGACACCCATGCCTTGCTGAAAAATAAAATTTCAACACCTATGCCATGTCAACAAAGAGAAGGGGTAGTAATAAAATTAAAAGGTCGAAACCTATTCCAAATCAACAAGAGTGACACATCAGCTAAGATCAAGGGGTACTAAGGAAAAGAGAAGTTCAATGCCAATGCCACATCAACATGTGTGACATGTTAGCAAACGTAAAGAGGTACTAAGAAAAAGAAGAGGTCGACACTTATGCCTTTTTCAGCAAGGGTGACATGTCATCAAATATAAAGAGGTTGTAAGAAAAATAAAAGGTTGAAACCTATCCCAGGTCAACAAATGTGACATGTTCGCAATGATAAATGGGTGCAAAGAAAATGAAAATTTTGACAACATTGCCACATGAGCAAGGGTGACACGTCAACAAAGATAAAGTGGTACTAAGAATTTTTTTTTTTGACACATATAACACGTCGACAAAGATAAATGGGTACTAGTGAAAAGAAGAGATCGAAACCTCTACCATGTCGGCATAGGTGACATGTCTTGAAAAAGAAATGGGGTACTAATAAAAATATGAGGTCGACACCAATGCCGCATTAGCATGGGTGATGGGTTAGCAAAAATAAAGGGGTAATACAAAAAAGAAAATGTTAACACCTATACCTTGTCAGAAGGGTGACATGTCATCAAAGATAAAGGGGTACTAAGAAAAATAAAGGTCTACACATATTCCACGTTAGCAAGGGTGACATGTCAACAAATATATAGGGGTAGTAATATAAGGAAAAGCTTGAAACCTATGCCACATGAGCAAGGGTCACACATCAACAATGATAAAGGGGTACTAAGAAAAATAAAATTTTGATAGCTATGCAACTTCATGAAATAGAAAGGGGTACTAAGAAAAAGAAGAGGTCGAAACCTATGCCACGTAAGCAAGGGTGACACTTAATAAAGAGAAAGGGCTACTAAGAAGAAGAGAATCTCAATACATATGCCTCATTAGCAATGGTGACGTGTCAGTATAAATAAAGGTCTACTAATAATAAAAAAATGTCAACACCTATGCCATGTCCGCAAGGGTGGCATGTTTTCAAAGAAAATGGGGTACTAAGAAAAGGAAAATTTTGACACCTATGCCACATGAGAAAGGGTGACACATCAACAAATATAAAGGGGTACTAAGGAAAAGAAAATTTCAACTCATATGACATATTAGTAAGGAGAAACAGGTATTGAGAAAAAGAAGAGGTAAAAACCTATGTTTTTTTAGCAAGGGTGAGATGTCAGCAAAGATAAAGGGATACTAAGACAAATAAAAAATCGATACCTATGCCATGTTAGAAAGGGTGACATGTCCAAAAATTTAAAGGGGTACTAAGAAAATGAAAAGTTTGACATCTATGCCACACACAAAAGTGTGACACGTCAACAAAGATAAAGGGGTATTAGGAAAAATAAAAATTCGACACCTATGCTATGCCAACAAAGAGAAAGTGGTACTAAGAAAACAAAGAGGTTGAAACCTATGCCTTGTTATCAAAGAGAAAGGGGTCCTATGAAAAAGAGAAGCTAGACACCTATTCCACATCAACAGGGATGACACATCAAAAAAAAAAATGGATACTAAGAAAAATAAAACAATGACACATATTCCTTGTCAGGAAGGGTGACATGTCAACAAAGAGAAAGGGTTACTAAGATAAAGAAAATTTCAACACCTATTCTACGTCAGCAAGTGTGACATGTTTGTAAAGAAAAAGAGGTAGTAAGAAAAATAAAAGTTTGACACCTATGCCACATTAGCAATTGACTGCCAAGGAGAAGGGCTGATGGATGATAGTCGGGTTGGAAGTTTGGACAGTATCCACATATCAACGGTCCATATCTCTTCTGATTTGAGATTGATGGTGAATATTTCCACATAGGTAACACTATCTATCAGTGTCAGAATAAAAAAAAAAAATTAGACAACTATGCCATGTTAACAAAAAGAAAGGGGTACTAAGAAAAAGAAGAGGTTGAAACGTATTCCACGTTAGCAAAGAGAAAGGGGTACTAAGAAAAAGAGAAGGTTGACACATGTGCCACATTGACAGGGGTGACATGTCAACAAACATAAAGGGGTACTAACAAAACAAAGAGTTTGACACCTATTCCTTGTCAGCAAGGGTGAACGTTAACAAAGAGAAACATGTACTAAGAAAAATAAAATATCAACACCTATGCCATTTCGGAAAGGGTGACATGTCCGCAAATAAAAGGGGGTACTAAGAGAAGGAAAATGTTGACACCTATGCCACATGAGAAAGGGTGATATGTTAACAAGGATAAAGGGTTATTAAGAAAAATAAAATTTCGACACCTATACCATGTCAATAAAGAGAAAGGGGTACTAAGAAAAAGAAGAGGTTCAAACCTTTGCTACATTACCAAGGATGATAATTCAACAAAGATAAAGGGGTACTAAGAGAAGCATAAGGTCGACACCTATGCCACTTCAAAGATGTTGACATTTCAACAAATATAAATAAGTACTAAGGAAATGAAAAAGTTTGACACCCATGCCTTGTTGGCAAGGGTGCCACATCAACAAAGATAAATGGGTACTAAGAAAAAGAAAAGGTCAACACCTATGCCACGTTATCAAGGGTGACATGTCCACAAATATAAAGGGGTACTAAGAAAAATAAAAGTTCAACACCAATGACATGTCAACAAAAAGAAGAGATACTAAGAAAATAAAGAGGTTGAAATGTATGCCAAATCAACAAGGGTGACATGTTGGCTAAGAGCAAGGGGTACTAAGGAAAATACAAGTTCGACACCAATGCCATGTCAAAAAGTGTGACATGTTAGAAAACATAAAGGGGTACTAAGAAAAATAAGAAGTTGACACTTATGCCTTGTCAACAAGGGTGACACGTGATCCAATATAAATATGTAGTAAGAAAAATGAAAGGTTGACACCTATTGCATGTCAACAAGTGTGACATGTTTGCAAGGATAAAGGGGTACCAAGAAAATAATTTTTTTGACACCTTTGCCACATCAGCAAGGGTGACACGTCAACAAAGATATAGGGGTAGTAAGAAAAGGAAAATATTGACACATGAACAATGGTCACATGTCAACAATGATAAAGGGGTACTAAGAAAAATAAAAGTTCGACACCTATGCCACTTCAGGAAAGAGAAAAAGGTACTATGAAAAAGATGAGGTCGAAACCCATGCCACTTTAGAAAGGGTGACACATCAACAAAGAGAAAGGGTTACTAAGAAAAATATAAGTTCGACACCTATGCCACATTAGCAATGGAAAGACGTCAATAAAGATAAAGGTATACTAAGAAAAAGAAAATGTGAACACCTATGCCATGTCCGCAATAGTGACATGTCTGCAAAGATAATGTAGTACTAAGAAAAGGAAAAGTTCAACACCTATGGAACATGAGTAAGGGTGAAACATCAACAAAGATAAAAAGGTACTAAGAAAAATAAAATGTCAACACCTATGACACATCAACAAAGATAAAGGGGTATTAAGAAAGAGAAGATGTAATAACCTATGTCTTGTTAGCAAGGGTGAGATGTCAACACATATAAAGGGGTAATAAGAAAAAGAAAAAGTCAACACCTATGCCATGTTAGGAAGGGTGACATGTCCAGAAATATAAAGGGGTACTAAGAAAAGGAAAAGTTTGAGACCTATGCCACATGAGAAAGGGTGACATGTCAACAAAGATAAAGGGGTACTAAGAAAAATAAAAGTTCAACACCTATGCCATGTGAGCAAAGAGAAAGTGGTACTGATAAAATGAAGAGGTGGAAACCTATGCCACATCAGCAAAGAGAAAGGGGTCCTATGAAAAATAGAAGGCCGACACCTATGCCACATCGAAAGAGATGACACGTCAACAAACATAAAGGGGTACTAACAAAAATAAAAGGCTCACACCTATTCCTTGTCAACAAGGGTGACATGTCAACAAAGAGAAAGGGGTACCAAGAAAAATAAAATGCCAGAACCTATGCTATGTCAACAAGGGTGATATGTTCGTAAAGAAAAAGGGGTACTAATAAAAATAATAGTTTGACACCTATGGCACGTCAACGATCAAACATCAAGGAGAAGGGTTGACGACCAATGGTTGGGTCAGTAGACTGGATAATATACATAGATCAATGGTTCAGATCTCTTTCGATTTGAGATCAATGGTTCAGATCTCTTTCGATTTGAGATCAATGGTGCATATTGCCACATAGGCAATACTGTCCATCAATTTTAATTTTTTTTTTGACACCTATGCCATGTAAGAAAAACGAAAGGGATACTAAGAAAAAGAATAGGTTGAATCCTATGACACGTTAGCAAAGAGAAAGGGGTACTAATAAAAAGAGAAGGTCAATACCCATGCCACATCAACAGGGGTGACATGTCAATGAACATAAAGGGTTACTAACAAAACAAAGAGGTTGAAACCTATGCCTTGTTAGCAAGGGTGAGACGTCAACAAAGAGAAAGGGGTACTAAGAAAAATAAAATGTTTCAACAAGGGTGACATTTCCGTAAAGAAAAATGGGTATTGAGAAAATGAAATGTTTGACACCTATTCCACATGAGCAAGGGTGACACGTCAACAATGATAAAGGGTTATTAAGAAAAAGAAAATTTCTCACCTATGCCATGTCAGTAAAGAGAAGGGGCTACTAAGAAACAGAAGAGGTTAAAACCTATACCACATCAGCAAGGGTGACACTTCAACAAAGAGAAAGTTGTACTAAGAGAAGGAGAAGGTCGACATCTATGATACATCAACGATGATGACTTGTGAGCAAAGATAAATAAGTTCTAAGGAAATTAAAAGGTTGAAACACATGCCTTGTTAGCAAGGGTGACACGTCAATAAAGTTAAAGGGGTACTAAGAAAAAGAAAAGGTCAACACCTATGCCATGTTAGTAAGGGTGACATGTCTACAAATATAAAGGGGTACTAAAAAATATAAAATTTCAACACCTATGCCATGTCAAGAAAGAGAATGGGTACTAAGAAAATTAATAGGTCGAAACCAATACCAACTCAACAAGGGTGACACGTCAGGGAAGAGCAAGGAGTACTAAGGAAAAGAGAAGTTCGACACCAATGCCACATCAACAAGTGTGACATGTTAGAAAACGTAAAGGGGTACTAAGAAAAGGAAGTGGTCGACACTTATTCCTTGTCAACAAGTGTTACTCATCATCAAATATAAAGAGGTGGTAAAACATTACGTGCCCTATAGAACGATATCTCGCCTATGTACACGTCTATCAAGGTAAAAACCATGTATATGTCTTAAAACAGTGCTAGGTTAAGGATAAGGCCAAGAAACTCAGATTCAAAATGAAAATAGGCTATCAAGAAATCATACGACAAGGAAACTCAAGCTAACAGAGAGAAATCTAAGGACAAAAA
>SNQJ01S0072643.1:45141-68086 GCA_010110895.2 Picea sitchensis
GACATCTATGCCACACACAAAAGTGTGACACGTCAACAAAGATAAAGGGGTATTAGGAAAAATAAAAATTCGACACCTATGCTATGCCAACAAAGAGAAAGTGGTACTAAGAAAACAAAGAGGTTGAAACCTATGCCTTGTTATCAAAGAGAAAGGGGTCCTATGAAAAAGAGAAGCTAGACACCTATTCCACATCAACAGGGATGACACATCAAAAAAAAAAATGGATACTAAGAAAAATAAAACAATGACACATATTCCTTGTCAGGAAGGGTGACATGTCAACAAAGAGAAAGGGTTACTAAGATAAAGAAAATTTCAACACCTATTCTACGTCAGCAAGTGTGACATGTTTGTAAAGAAAAAGAGGTAGTAAGAAAAATAAAAGTTTGACACCTATGCCACATTAGCAATTGACTGCCAAGGAGAAGGGCTGATGGATGATAGTCGGGTTGGAAGTTTGGACAGTATCCACATATCAACGGTCCATATCTCTTCTGATTTGAGATTGATGGTGAATATTTCCACATAGGTAACACTATCTATCAGTGTCAGAATAAAAAAAAAAAATTAGACAACTATGCCATGTTAACAAAAAGAAAGGGGTACTAAGAAAAAGAAGAGGTTGAAACGTATTCCACGTTAGCAAAGAGAAAGGGGTACTAAGAAAAAGAGAAGGTTGACACATGTGCCACATTGACAGGGGTGACATGTCAACAAACATAAAGGGGTACTAACAAAACAAAGAGTTTGACACCTATTCCTTGTCAGCAAGGGTGAACGTTAACAAAGAGAAACATGTACTAAGAAAAATAAAATATCAACACCTATGCCATTTCGGAAAGGGTGACATGTCCGCAAATAAAAGGGGGTACTAAGAGAAGGAAAATGTTGACACCTATGCCACATGAGAAAGGGTGATATGTTAACAAGGATAAAGGGTTATTAAGAAAAATAAAATTTCGACACCTATACCATGTCAATAAAGAGAAAGGGGTACTAAGAAAAAGAAGAGGTTCAAACCTTTGCTACATTACCAAGGATGATAATTCAACAAAGATAAAGGGGTACTAAGAGAAGCATAAGGTCGACACCTATGCCACTTCAAAGATGTTGACATTTCAACAAATATAAATAAGTACTAAGGAAATGAAAAAGTTTGACACCCATGCCTTGTTGGCAAGGGTGCCACATCAACAAAGATAAATGGGTACTAAGAAAAAGAAAAGGTCAACACCTATGCCACGTTATCAAGGGTGACATGTCCACAAATATAAAGGGGTACTAAGAAAAATAAAAGTTCAACACCAATGACATGTCAACAAAAAGAAGAGATACTAAGAAAATAAAGAGGTTGAAATGTATGCCAAATCAACAAGGGTGACATGTTGGCTAAGAGCAAGGGGTACTAAGGAAAATACAAGTTCGACACCAATGCCATGTCAAAAAGTGTGACATGTTAGAAAACATAAAGGGGTACTAAGAAAAATAAGAAGTTGACACTTATGCCTTGTCAACAAGGGTGACACGTGATCCAATATAAATATGTAGTAAGAAAAATGAAAGGTTGACACCTATTGCATGTCAACAAGTGTGACATGTTTGCAAGGATAAAGGGGTACCAAGAAAATAATTTTTTTGACACCTTTGCCACATCAGCAAGGGTGACACGTCAACAAAGATATAGGGGTAGTAAGAAAAGGAAAATATTGACACATGAACAATGGTCACATGTCAACAATGATAAAGGGGTACTAAGAAAAATAAAAGTTCGACACCTATGCCACTTCAGGAAAGAGAAAAAGGTACTATGAAAAAGATGAGGTCGAAACCCATGCCACTTTAGAAAGGGTGACACATCAACAAAGAGAAAGGGTTACTAAGAAAAATATAAGTTCGACACCTATGCCACATTAGCAATGGAAAGACGTCAATAAAGATAAAGGTATACTAAGAAAAAGAAAATGTGAACACCTATGCCATGTCCGCAATAGTGACATGTCTGCAAAGATAATGTAGTACTAAGAAAAGGAAAAGTTCAACACCTATGGAACATGAGTAAGGGTGAAACATCAACAAAGATAAAAAGGTACTAAGAAAAATAAAATGTCAACACCTATGACACATCAACAAAGATAAAGGGGTATTAAGAAAGAGAAGATGTAATAACCTATGTCTTGTTAGCAAGGGTGAGATGTCAACACATATAAAGGGGTAATAAGAAAAAGAAAAAGTCAACACCTATGCCATGTTAGGAAGGGTGACATGTCCAGAAATATAAAGGGGTACTAAGAAAAGGAAAAGTTTGAGACCTATGCCACATGAGAAAGGGTGACATGTCAACAAAGATAAAGGGGTACTAAGAAAAATAAAAGTTCAACACCTATGCCATGTGAGCAAAGAGAAAGTGGTACTGATAAAATGAAGAGGTGGAAACCTATGCCACATCAGCAAAGAGAAAGGGGTCCTATGAAAAATAGAAGGCCGACACCTATGCCACATCGAAAGAGATGACACGTCAACAAACATAAAGGGGTACTAACAAAAATAAAAGGCTCACACCTATTCCTTGTCAACAAGGGTGACATGTCAACAAAGAGAAAGGGGTACCAAGAAAAATAAAATGCCAGAACCTATGCTATGTCAACAAGGGTGATATGTTCGTAAAGAAAAAGGGGTACTAATAAAAATAATAGTTTGACACCTATGGCACGTCAACGATCAAACATCAAGGAGAAGGGTTGACGACCAATGGTTGGGTCAGTAGACTGGATAATATACATAGATCAATGGTTCAGATCTCTTTCGATTTGAGATCAATGGTTCAGATCTCTTTCGATTTGAGATCAATGGTGCATATTGCCACATAGGCAATACTGTCCATCAATTTTAATTTTTTTTTTGACACCTATGCCATGTAAGAAAAACGAAAGGGATACTAAGAAAAAGAATAGGTTGAATCCTATGACACGTTAGCAAAGAGAAAGGGGTACTAATAAAAAGAGAAGGTCAATACCCATGCCACATCAACAGGGGTGACATGTCAATGAACATAAAGGGTTACTAACAAAACAAAGAGGTTGAAACCTATGCCTTGTTAGCAAGGGTGAGACGTCAACAAAGAGAAAGGGGTACTAAGAAAAATAAAATGTTTCAACAAGGGTGACATTTCCGTAAAGAAAAATGGGTATTGAGAAAATGAAATGTTTGACACCTATTCCACATGAGCAAGGGTGACACGTCAACAATGATAAAGGGTTATTAAGAAAAAGAAAATTTCTCACCTATGCCATGTCAGTAAAGAGAAGGGGCTACTAAGAAACAGAAGAGGTTAAAACCTATACCACATCAGCAAGGGTGACACTTCAACAAAGAGAAAGTTGTACTAAGAGAAGGAGAAGGTCGACATCTATGATACATCAACGATGATGACTTGTGAGCAAAGATAAATAAGTTCTAAGGAAATTAAAAGGTTGAAACACATGCCTTGTTAGCAAGGGTGACACGTCAATAAAGTTAAAGGGGTACTAAGAAAAAGAAAAGGTCAACACCTATGCCATGTTAGTAAGGGTGACATGTCTACAAATATAAAGGGGTACTAAAAAATATAAAATTTCAACACCTATGCCATGTCAAGAAAGAGAATGGGTACTAAGAAAATTAATAGGTCGAAACCAATACCAACTCAACAAGGGTGACACGTCAGGGAAGAGCAAGGAGTACTAAGGAAAAGAGAAGTTCGACACCAATGCCACATCAACAAGTGTGACATGTTAGAAAACGTAAAGGGGTACTAAGAAAAGGAAGTGGTCGACACTTATTCCTTGTCAACAAGTGTTACTCATCATCAAATATAAAGAGGTGGTAAAACATTACGTGCCCTATAGAACGATATCTCGCCTATGTACACGTCTATCAAGGTAAAAACCATGTATATGTCTTAAAACAGTGCTAGGTTAAGGATAAGGCCAAGAAACTCAGATTCAAAATGAAAATAGGCTATCAAGAAATCATACGACAAGGAAACTCAAGCTAACAGAGAGAAATCTAAGGACAAAAATAGTCCAAACCCTGAAAAGAAGATTCAATCCAAATTACACAGTTTATTTTCAGATCTGTTCCACATAGGAACCAGATTCAAAAATATGGGTGTTACAAGGAAAATCACTCTATGGAAAGGGGTAAACCACAATAGATGGAAATGATTGCATTAATCTACTCTAATATCAAGTATGCTATATAAACAAACATGCTAACAAGACAAGATAAAGAGCTTACCTCATTCAGACGTTCTATGAAGTCTACCATTGAGCACTTGAATCAAAGCTATATCCATGCAACTTGTCCTCAACAATCAAGATACGCAAGCATATGGCGATAATATATAAAGTTAGCACATATAATAGAATAATCCATCAATATTCATAACAAATACGCCCATGGAATAACAATTCAAATATTTGCAAGACATTAATTGGACGAGAAAAAAGTATTTCTATTAAAATATGATCAACATAAGTGTATGAGTGACAAACTTCCTTGTCGGCACGTCTAGGAACCGAGAAACTAATTCCCTTCCAGCTGGGCCTCCACCACTTCAATCCTCCACCAAAGGAAAGCTCATATAAGAGAGACAATGAGGTTCTCCATAAAAAAGGGAAGAGCTTGGGGGCTGAACAGTGTGTTCAGACTTTAAAGGATAAAGGGATGCAGATTCAATATGAAGTGAATAATTTCTCTAGAGTAAATTTGCTCTCAAAAATTGAATTCTTCCCCTTCTCCACAATGTGGATATGGCCCATTTATAGCCTTCAAATGGAATTGAAGGGTTGAGTCGGAATGTTTCCAGTATATGGAAGGCCAAGGATCATGGATCTCATGACGTGACATGGAAACCCGACACCATTTTTTAATTTTGGGTACAAAAATCGATGTATGTGGGTTGTAATGGTGCAACCTGCGTAAACACATGCTGTACAACTGTTAGGGTGCGTATATGTGGAAAATTATTATTTTTAGCTCTGGGAACTACAAAAAGGGACTTCAAGTCTGCATAGGGAAATGGAAAAGTTCTTTTGAGCAAGTTGCATGGGGTGAGGCAAATCTTTCTATAACAATGGGATTTTCCTTCCCATAGAGGTTTGAATCAACAAGTAATTGGTCTTTCTTATGGGCTTACAACACTGCCATATCCAAGACCCTTCTTCCTGCCATTTCAAATTCAGTCATCTAAACAATTGTTATTTCTCATGCACATTATATTTTCATGGAAACAATTCAAAAAACGAAATTCACAAAGTGATCTCAGAATTGTTTACAACTACAATTCAATTAGTTCCATTAATTCTTGACATTAAATGGAATTCAAATATTGAATGGAATGAACCCATCATTACATACACATGTATTATCAACCCATCTCTTCTTTCTTATATCCATAAATACTTTTATTACTTTGTCCCTCCAACAAAGCTTTTCTGTAATTTATCATTATGTAGCTACTTTAACCTACAACTTTCTTGTTGCAATATATAATAGTTCTTGAAGTGTTTTCAACTTCATGAGTTAGCAATACTCACATCATTTCAGCTATTAGCATAATCATTTCTATGTTATATAATATATGCATGCATTCACCAAATGCATTCAGTAATTTCTGTAATACCACTTGTAACATTTTAAATATCTCCAAAAACTAATCTTGGAATTGTAACAAACAACAATCCAATCACCTTCAGCTAGTATTCAAATTAAATCAAACAACAATCCAAACACCTTCATCTAGTATTCAAATTAAATATAATGCTTCTATCCATCATTATGTATTTTCGGCACCACATGATTTTCATAATGTAAAAATTAATTACTAAATAAAATAACGATCAATGTACTAATACCCATGTAATACATTTTACATAATGTATCCCTGTGCATTGGCTACATAATACCGCATTACTATGTCATGCATTCACCAAGTCGAGTTGGAAGGTCTGGCCAACACCTCAACAAATCATCCACAAACTTCCTACTTTTCCACTATTTGGATACCTTCCTTTTCAACCCAAACACACACTAATAATATAATTTTTGATTCTTAAGTGCTCTTCTGTCGACAAGAGGTTATGGGCTGTCCAAACATCGGCTATACATACCATTGAGTACTCACATAGAGCTATAGCCCTTTTATATCCAACCATCTCATGTTCTCACACACAACTAGCTCTATGGATATTTATTGTTATATCAAGAGTATGTTTCCTGACTTGACCCGGCAGGATCTCATAACCAATCATAACAAAATATGCAACTAACATTTTATCTAAATGCATTATAGCATCAACAACATTTTATATACTCTAGGCCTTTTTCCATTACATATCACTTGAACCTTTGAAAAATTAACCAAGGAATTCTACCTCAATTCCCTTTCAACAAAAGAAATAAACAAATGGTATACCTTTCTAGGTTGCACAACCTACTTGATGCTATCTGATCCACTGGTATTTGTAAAAGCTTGCAAGTTTTCTCTTCCATCGTTTTGATTACCATTCCTACCACCTTCATGGGTCTTCACATAGATGTAATTCATAAGCAACAACAACAATATCCACATCTTTTAACCATTGTATATCATTTTTCCTAATACACAACATAATCCATACTTAGTCATACTCAATTACTATAACATCATTATTGTATGTATATAACAACAAACTATTCTAAGTCCTCAAGCATGCCATATGCATATCCAATCATGTACATATGCAAAATTCACATCTATATGCACCAATCATTCACTATCAACATGTTTACTAATGCATAATGCATTCTAACTTCATGAAAAGGCATATGTACCTTAGTAATTTATGTTTCAATTCACCTCTTATTTGTTTATTTATTTATTTTGTAGTTATTTTCCTTGAATTTATTCATATCCTTGTTGCCATGTGTGTTTCCATTCTTCTCATCCAGCATCTATTGCTCCATCATCCTGAACTTTCTAGCCAAGTTCCACTTGGCCATTCTACAATCCAACCATCAATGTTCCTATTTTCAGTACTCTCTTCTAGGACGCCATATCTAAAAATTTACTTTTATGAAACACCTAGTAACCTTGAATGAAGTGCAGTTTAGAACATTCCTCACACAATTTTAATACTACCACAACATTCTTTGAATCAAATAATTTTAATGTCCATTAGGTTCATTTAACATTTCCTCAGGAAACCATACCTTTCACACTTAATATCATTCCCAATGGAAGTCTATTTTCATTCAGTGGCACTTTTGAAGTGAAAGAACATTCATTTTCTATCTCCAATTTCTCTGCACTTGCATCCTTCTTCCACTGTGAACTATGATATCATAAGTGGATTTATTTCACTGAGTACTTTTTGACAATTATATAACTCATATCTAACAAATCCTTCCCTGAAAATCCTATGCTTGACACATAAAGATTATTCACACAACCCTCTTAAGCTTTTTGTTTTCTTCCACATCAAGCTTGCATTTGTCTACACATCTCTACCTTCACATGGAGCCTTAATTTTCCTTTTTATGCCTTACATGGTTGGATGCACTTGTTTATGGTACAGGTTGATTACAGGTTGTTTGGCACAGGTTGGTGCATGGTTGATGCTCTTGTTTATGGTGCAGATTGATATCTTTTGAGGATTGTTGCCTCATCTCAGTTGGTGCTGAGAATGCAAGCTGAGTCTTTCATATAGAGCTGGTACTCTTGTAGATTTGTACTCTATTCAGTTGTTGCTGATAAACCCCAAGGATAGTAGTCCGTAATAAAAATAAAATTGTACATACATCTTGTGTTCTTTGTGTTCATTGTGGTGCTGACTTGTTGATGATATATTGCTGATATATGTTGTTGATATGTGCTCACATATAAATTGTTATAAATGACAACAATGGGTAATGAATAAATGTTGAATGCTAATTGATGAGTTTTTGTGCAAGAGGGAAGTTTTGGGAAAAAGAACCCCACACTCATTCACCCCCCTCTAAGTGTGGTAGGTGTGTCCAACATCAATGACATTATTAAATTTATAGCTTCATATCCTATGTGAGGATTCTTGATTTTTTTGTACCTGTAATGTATTCATACTCAAGAATAGTTGAATAATAATCCCTCTATTTTTCTCTTCTCAAGTTCTTTATCCACTTTTCATTACTTTCCCTGTAGCTCTTTATTCCCTCATCCAACTTTTGTAAGCTCTGTCATACTTCCATGACTCAGATATCTGATCCTAGTATTGAATTGATTTGATTATACCTCTAATTCTGTCAAATCTGTAAGCAACCATTTTGTTAGAATTATTCATATCATAAAAATTCGTCAATTAAATTTACATGTACTTTTTCTGCTCAGTTCATGAATAAATATATCATAATTATCCAAATTCTAACAATTCCAGGCCATTATCCTATGAATCATATTCCCAACAACTATACTCTTTCCCTGATCCAATTTATGAGATGAAATTTATGGCTTCTTGAAAAATCCACTTTCACCCCATTTTTGCATTTTCTCCACTCGTGAAATTTTATTGAAATGCCAACTTTAGTCAACTGTAGAAGAAACTATGTTAAGAACTAGAGAAACTTTTATACGAGGTCTAGATAATAAAAATGACAAGAAATTCATAAAAATTATCATATTCTCAATATGATGCTCCATTAAAAAACTATAACAATCTGGAAATGACAACTTTTCCCTTTTTCACATGTTTTTCCAGACTTAGAATTTTTGGCAAAACTGGATATCTCTCAATTTGTGCACTTATGGAAAATTTTCAATAAACCAAATTTGTTTTCCTTGATGAGTGAATAAAATGTTAAGTATATAAAAATTTTCAGTTTCGTGATCTGGGGTCACTTTTTTCCTCCGAAAATATCAAAAATCCCAAAAACGTGGCCTGGAACAGTGGATTTTGGCTTATTTCAACATCCCCATTCCAATCCCCTTAGGATTTATTTAGTTTTTTCATGGGTTATTTCTATGTATTCTTTCTGGACATCCTCAATGAATTTCAGTTTAATCTGGACCTCTGCCAATGATCTCGACTCAGATATTTAAAAACCATTATTTTGTCATTTATGACAAATTAAAGCCGAAATGGACAAGGGCCCTCTCTGGAACTTTCGTAGAACTCATATCTGTGTAAAAAACCCATAAGTTCATCCCAATATGACTTAATCTACTCTGGTTATGGAAAAAATACAAAAATGGACCCAAACTTAGTTTTTTTTTTTTGACACTGTGGAGCAGTTTTGCCTACGGGGCAATCTGCACTGTTGATCTTAAAATCATAATAAATCTGGACAATCCATCGGAGGTTCCCATTCATACCACTGAAAAATTGGGCTCAAACACGACTTCAAAAAGAGGGTATTGAGGAATATTCCATTTCGATACCATCAAATCTTTTCATTCAGAGTTCAAAAATATTAAGTAAATGTCGCCACTCTGATCAGAGGGTATCAAAGAATATTCCCTTCTCGATATCGTCGTAACTTATCACTCGAAGTTCAAAAAGTCGGGGGAGCTCCATTACTTTGAAAAGGGAGGGTATCACAAAATATTCCATCTCGATACCTGATCATTCAGAACTTATAACTCGGAGTTCAAAAGTCAGGAAAGCTCTAATGCTCTGAAAAGGGAGGGTATCAAAGAATATTCCATCTCGATACCATATCACTCGGAGTTCAAAATATAGGGTAACTATCGTCACTCCAACCAGAGGGTATCGAGGAATATTTCCTTTTGATACCATCGAAACTTTTCCTTCGGAGTTTAGAAGGTTGAAGAAGTTTCACTACTCCGACCAGAGGGTATCGAAGAATATTCTTTTTCGATACCTGAACACTCGAAGTTGAAAAGATTAGGCAATCTTTGGTGTTTCGACAAGAAGGGTATCGAAGAATATTTCTGATTGATACCTTATCACTCAGAGTTGAAAATATTAGGCAATATTCATCGCTGGGACCAGAGGGTATCGAAGAATATTCTCGATCGATACCATATCACTCGGAGTTGAAAAGATTAGGAAATATTCGCCACTCAAACCAGAGGGTATTGAATAATATTCCCGTTCGATACCATCAAAATTCCTCTGAACGAGATCTTCCGAAAACACTTTTCTGAAAACACATCTCAGTGAGATCTGACGGTTGGGAATGATCCTGGCTGATCTGATGACTCTCGTTTTTTTAGGATTCTATCATCGACTTCTCTTCATGTCCAAATTCGAAGTCCCTTCGACACTTCCTTTTTCGAAGGCCTATCGAGAATGCCTTTCTTGGACCTCTAAGATTGAATCTTGACCGTTGATTTCCTCTTACTTCCCAAATGACCGAAAATGAACGTGGATCGTCGATTTACCTCATTTCTCAAACCCCCAAAATGAATCTCTTCAATCGATCTAGTAACTTTGTCAAAATTATAAAACATTAAGATTTTTAAATTTTTAAAGAATGAACCTGGGCTGTTAATCTCAATATCGAACATGATCTTGGCCGTTGATTCTCTGAAAGATTCCCCTCCCTACCGCGACCATTAAAATTACGATTTTTTTTTTCAATATTCCAAGTCGAAGTCGACTCTGCAACTCCACAGATCGAATCCATTAAACCTCAAACAATCTGAATCATTTAAACACGATTTTTCTCACGAATTTGGGGATTTCACTCTAATTTTCCATCGTTCTCCCCAAAATTCATACCAATTGAATCTATAACAACGAATCTTCCCGATTCCCACCCATTCCAACCCATACAAGTCCAATGTTTCAACTAGAAGCTCTAATACCAATCTGTAACATACCCAACTACCTACAGGCTAGGCACACCACCTCAAAAATTCGCTTCTGAATCGATTTCGAATTCTGATAATAATTAATCTGAAATCAAGCATGAAAGAATCACATGCATTAATCAAGATCCATAATACAACATAAAATAAATAAATAGTGTGCCATGCACAACAAAGAACCAACAAGAATGCACACAAAAATACATCTCAAAGATAATTAAATACACAACGGAAAACACATTATACAAAAACCACAGAGAAAACTTATCTTTGCAAGTAAACATTCACCAATTTCCTACAGACCAAGGACATTCCTCCCAACCATAGACACTATTTTTCATGCACTCTCAACATCAAGTCACCCTTGAGCCAGGGCTATGAATCTACAAGGATGGGTCCTAGGCCAAATCTAAAACACACAACAGTTGGCTAACTAGCTCTCAAGTTTCCCAACAACACAACAAATCTGAATTTCCAGCTCTCTTTACCCCTCAGCCTGCACAACCCAAATAAATGAACACCTTTCTCTGCCATGCAGTCCCTCAAGCTATTCCATTTCTCTCCAGGGATCCAGTGCTATTGGTCAGGAAATCTTCAAGATGGAAAATCCAAGGATTCTCAGTTGTGGACAACTCTTTCCGAACTTCCATCAATCTCATGCACACATGCATCCATTCCCTCCTGGAATGATCAGTAATCTATTAAAACCATCTAGAAATGGCTCTCCTCCTCTAGCCATTCGTTTCCATGCTCCCCCCCAAGAGCAAACAAATTCAACAAGAGTGAAATGAGAAATTCTAAAATGAAATGATTAACCAAGAGCAATCCCCCAAAAATGTACATGCAGGGTTTATATAATTACATGAAAACAAGAAAGACATGGCCTTTCTCCTAAGAAGCTCATGTAACCCCTTTCTCCATAAAATCAATTATGGGTAAATAAAATATAATAAAAAGGCTTAGCTCCTTAATCCCCCTCTCTCGTGGAATCACAACCCCCTATTTCTTTCGTCCTTGTTCGTCTTTCAGCCAACGATGTATTTTTTTTATTAATGTATATAGATGTATTACATTTCCTAGACACTCTATCCCCTTTTCAACTTTACTGGCTCACCAACCTAAGTCACAATTACATAATACATTATAGTTCATAAGGGTTAAAACCAGGGTGTTACAAGAAGCATTAGAAATCGTGATGAAGTTAGAAGCATATCTTGTAGGAGATGGTGTAGGAATGACACATGTACAGTCACAGTTGGTTGCGTGAAGGATTCAATTGTTAGAAATAACAAAAGAAAAGGAAAAACGTGAACAAGTTTGGTGTATTACATGTAAGAAAGAAGGCCATCGTAAATATGAATGCCCATCATTCGCGCAGTATATGGCCACAGGAGCATCGAACCCTTTGGAAGGAGGAGTTGGGTATTGTGAATTATGAAAGACATGGGGACATCATCTGATTTCTTGTCAATTATTAAAAAAGTACCAAAGTACACGCAAGAATTTGTTTTGTAATTTTTGCAAATATGTAGGACACAATGAGAAAGATTGTCACACATTCAAATTAATGAGAGAGTGCACTTTAGATGTGTAAAAAATCCAAGAAGAAAATGCCACAGGAGAAGGAGGAGTTCCACAGTAATACTCCGAGAGGATTTAACTAGGGTGGACAAGGAGGATTCGACAGAGGTCGAGGACGTGGAGGATTTAGAAGAGGAGGAAGAGGACCAATAATTTTTTATAACTGCAATCAACTGAGACATTTATTAAGAGACTGCATGAATGCTTGCACGAGCATTGGACCATGTGACACAAGATTGTCCTCAACTGATAGAGAAATGACAGGCAAGAGGGAACCATAATCAAAACTAGAACCAGAACATACAGATGATAGTTGTCGAGGAGTACGATGATCAACCCTAAATAGTATCCGTTACACACGGTGGAACGAGAATTGGAGCGGATGCGACGAAACAGGGAAAGGGGATTGAGCAATGGATAAGGAAAGTAGTTGAGCCTACGCATATATTTAATCCATATAAAGAGATAGATACATATCAAAAGGTCAGGAAGGAAATACTAGGACCAGACTGGATAGAATCAATGTCAAAGACACCACCACTATATGATATGCCATCAGTCTATGATCGCACTATTCTGGAAAGTTCAGTCAAGAAGGTAAACACTTTGAAAGATTTTATAAAGAGTTGTTTAGAGCTGGTGAAGGATGAAACAAAGTTGAACGCATTGTGTGGGGTGATCGATCATTGCACCCAAGGCAAAGAAGTACCTACGACACATAGAGTTGTGAACCAAGTATTGCGTAAGAAGAGGACAAACATAGAATTTAGATTGAGTGTGCATGAGAGTATGACATGGATAATGTCATATTGGACCTAGGATCAGATGTAAATGTTATTCCAAGACAAACGTGGGAAATGATGGGGAAACCAAAGTTAGTTTGGTCAAATGTTCAGTTGATGTTGGAAAACCAACATAAGATACTACCAATCGGGAGACTGGTAGGAGTAATTGTTAACCTAGATGGAGTGCACAACGTAGCTAACTTTGAGGTCATTTAGATCATGGATAACATTCAACCGTATCCAACATTGCTCGGACTAGATTGGCCCTTTGAAAACGAGACTTTTATTAACTTGAAGAAGAGAGACATGATTTTTGAAGGAGGAGGCTTAAAGGTTATTGCACCCTTAGACCCCACATAAGCAACAAGGAATGTGGAACCCACAAGAAAAGAAATTGATAACTTGTATAATATGACTGCGTGCATGGATGATTATGCCAATTATACTACAGATGGTGCGTTCAGTTGGAGAATCATTAGCTCTTGTGCATTATATTCAAAGGAAAGACTTGAACATTGGTATCACAGGTTGCACAAAGTATCGACCAGAAGATGTGCTCTCATTACTCGCTCTTTGCATTGGATCAAAACAAAGGCATATGAGGCGCCTAGGTTTCATGGATCAACTAATGTAAGTTCCTTTGTAAATTAATTTGAGTTGAAGATACTCGAACATCAAAGAATGTTGGCATTAGATGTTGCATTGAGAGAAACCCCGACCATATGGTGGGATACACACAAGGAAGGAATAGGGGATTGAAAACATTGTAAAAGGTTGGTACAGTTTAGATTTGGAAAAGAAGAAGTTACACACAAGTATACAGGGATGGGAAGTCTGACAAATCATGTTGCAGAGTGTATGACAACTTGGAGACGGGTTCCAAAGTAGGAATGGATGCACATATTCATCCATACACTTGAGATGGTTCCCAGGAACTGGTATCTAGAACAAGAAGCAGAGGGACACGAGACTAGGAAGAACTCACCTAGAATTTCAAGGTAACATTTAGTTTTGAAGCTGAGTCACCCTTAGTATATGCATCTCTACAAGTAATTAGAAGTAATATTTTTATGGAAGAATATCGGATGGAAATAGTAACTACGTGTAGTGCACACAAAGAATCTACGACAGTCCATGAACTACTGGAATGTTACAATGTTATTGAATAAGATCAAGAGGAAGAAGGCCCTAGAAATGTGCAAGTACCAGAGATTGAAGGGGATCGCACTGTAGAAGGTATAGCACTTGAATTCAATGCATATGTGAAGCCATTAAGAGTGCACAAAGTGAATATTGGCACAAAATAGAAACCTAAGTTCGTGAATATTGATGATTATTGGAACGATGCGACTGTTGAAAAGATTGGAGACTTACTACATGAATATCAAGATCTCTTTTTGATGACCTTTTCAGAGATGAAGGGGATAGCTAGGGAATTAGGTGATATGACAATCCCATTAAAACCTAATGCCAAGCCAGTAAGACAACAACCTTATGGATTGAATCCGAAGTACAAGGAAAAAGTGAAAGCAGAGCTTGACAGAATGATAGAAGTTGGTATCATTGAGCCTGTCACAGAGTCTGAATGGATAAGCCCAATGTTGGTTCAAGGCAAGAAGATAGGCGGAATCAAGATATGTGTAGATACGAGAAAGTTGAATGATGCACGTTTACATGACCCTTTTCTGACACCTTTATAGATGAAGTATTAGAGAATGTAGCGGGTCAATAAGCTTATTCTTTTACGAATGGATTCTCAGGATACCACTAGATAAAAATTTCACTAGAAGACATACATAAGACAACATTTGCGACAAAATGGGGAAGCTACTAGTCCACAGTGATGTCGTTTGGGTTAAAGAATGCACCTATTGTGTTTTCTAGAGTAGTTGTCGCATCCTTCAAGGAATTTATTCATAAGTTTCTAGAAGTGTACTTAGATGATTGGAATGTGTTTAGTTTATTGAAATACCACATAGAAACTCTACGGTTGATGCTCGATAGATGTAGACAATATCATATATCATTAAATTTGAAGAAGTGTATTTTTTGTGCACCGTTTGAGATATTATTAGGTCATGTGGTATACAAGAAAGGTTTTTTGGTTGATCTTGCAATGATAGCCTTGGTTGTTAATTTTCCACCACCTAAATTAGTGAGACAATTGAGAACAACGTTGGGTCATATAGGATATTACATGAAATTTATTAAAGGCTATGCGTAGATTACAACTCCGATAGAAAAGTTATTAAAGAAAGAAGCTCATTTTCAGTGGAATGAAGATTGTCAGCATGGTTTGAGTGTATTGAAGAAGAAGTTAATAACTGTGCCCATTATGGTGTTCTCAGATTGGAATAAAGAGTTTCACATTCATGTGGACACATCGTCAATAGTACTCGATGTAGTGTTGGCCTAGCCAGGAGAGGGAGAGTTAGACTATCCAATTTCCTTTGCTAGTAGGAAGTTGTTGACTGCTAAGAAGAATTACACGATGACAGAAAGGGAAGCCTTGGAAATGGTTTATGCCTTGGAGAAGTTCAAACACTACTTGTTGGGGTCCCATTTCAAGATGTATATAGACCACTCTACACTAAGGTATCTAGTGAACAAGCCAGTGTTGGGGGGGAGAATATGCAGATGGTTATAATTGTTCCATGAGTACGATATTGAGCTCATTGTGAAGCCATGGAAACTGAATGCAGTACCAAGCCATTTGTCGTGAATACTGACAGGAGAAGACACAGGGAATCTAGACGATAGTTTACCAGATGCACATTTATTGTTAGTTCAAATGGTAGATGACCATTTTGCCTAAATTGTCCAATTTTTGAGTACAAGAATCACTCCATTCGGTGTGATAGTGGCACAAAAGAAGGAGCTAGTGGTTAAAGAAATGAATTATCAGTTGATCACAAAGAATCTATATAAGGTAGGCGTAGATGGGATATTGTGTTGATGTGTAGTAGAACATGAAATACCAATGATCCTAGTGGAGGTGCATGATCTAATTGCAAGAGGTCATTACATAGGAAATACAATAGCTCATAAGATCTTGCACGTAGGGCTATGGTGGCCCACCCTTCATAAGGATGCTAAAGAATATTATCAGAGCTACGATATTTGTGAGAGAGTAGGAAGGTCGTCGCGAAGGGATGAGATGCCTTTGAATCCGCAAGGCACCTTCCAGGCATTTTCAAAATGGTTTTTTCGGACCAATTAATCCACCAACGAGGAGATTAGGACCCAGGTAAATAATTACCATGACAGACTACTTGAAAAGATGGGAAGAGGAAGAACTAGTTACAATGCAGTGCGTAGATAGTTGCGTGATTCTTATTTGAGAACATAGTTACAAGGTTTGGGTGTCCTAAAGTACTTATGAGTGATCAGGGGACTCACGTTTTGAACAAGGCCATTGAAACATTAACATAAGAGTTCCGGATTCAACATCGAAAGAGCACTCCGTACCACCCGCAAGCAAATGGATCTATGGAGGGCTTCAATAAGATATTGGAGAATGCATTGACAAAGGTTTATAATGTGGGACGAGATGATTGAGACTTAAGGATTCTTGTAGTAATATGGGCTTATAGAACTACATGGAAGAAGTTGATAGGTCAGACACCCTTTAGATTAGAATATGGTCAGGAAGCAATCATGCCCATGGAATTTATTGCACCGAGTCTGCACATTGCTGCGATGACAGAACTTATGGATTCCGACACAACAAAAGAAAGACTATCATAGTTACTAGTATTAGAGGAAGATCGATTTTTTGCAGGGTTCCATAAGCAAGTACATAAGGCACGTGAAAAATCATGGCATGAAAAACACAACAAGCAGAAGAAGTTCTCGACAAGAGATCTAGTACTTCTCTATGATAGTAAGTGCTTACAGTACCTTCAAAAGTTCAGGATGAACTGGTTAGGGCCATATGTGATTAGATATGTGACATAAGCAAGTGTTTTTCAATTGGAACAGTTGGATGGACAAGTCATGGAATGACTAGTTAACGAGAGTCGAATAAAACTGTACAAGGACGACCGTCCTTCTGCACACTAGGTGAATTGTGCAGGCTAAGTTGTATCATAGTGTATTGTAGAAAGAAAAAGAAGAAAAATAAAGAAAAAGCGGGCAAAACAAGAAAAAGAAAAAATATGTTTTAGGGAAGAAGTAGAAAGTTGAAGAGTCAAAGCAGTTCAGATTAGTAGGTAAAAAAGAAAATCAGACAAATGTCGCAGAAGAGAAAGAAGCAAGCAGAAGAGTAAACAAATGAAGGAAGTGAGATCACATAGAGAAAAGAGATCGTGCAGAGAGAATAGATTGTGCATATAACATTTAAGATAATTTAAGACAATCCATGATGGAACATGCAATAAAGAGATACCATAACGATGAATTAGTGGCGTTGCGTAACAATAAATGCATATTGCAAGAATATTTTGACAAGTTGGAGAATCTAATGAATAAGTCGCCAAAGATACAGAGTTAATGGAGCATTACGACAAGTAATGAATGCAAAGAACTAGTGGATTAGACAACAAATTGAGGTGTGAAGGGAAGCTAACAGCTGGTGATGAGCTATAAAATCAAGCAAAGGGTTGATAGGGAAAGGTTATTGTCAGTTACAGTTTGCATAGAGAGCCAAGTTGCAGAGATGAGTTTCAAAGTTGAGTTATAGAGCCTAGTTATATGTAGAGAACAATTGCAGAGTAAGAATGGCACCACCTAAGGCAACAACTACTTCAACGTTAGTACTGAAGAAACAACACAATCAACCAACAATGACACCTATAGTTGAAGAGACACATGAGGGATCCTCCTCAACATCGATATTCCCCAGGGACTACATACCATCGAGAAAACCATCTGCAAAAACAATCAACTTATATAAAGACGTGAAGTGCCCACTCGTGGAGCCAAAAAGTAAGCTTCGCAACGCAAGCCTTAGCTTGCAAACTATTAAGAAAGTGCCAAAAATACCAACTCCCAACAACGGTGATAAAAACAACATAAAGGTGCATCGAGGGTGTCTATATGAACTAGACGACGTTCTTGCTAAACCAATTCTTGATTGATTGTGAAGAGGCACAGGATAAAGAAATTGAGTTTCACTATGCCTATCTACTAATTCTAATTGCACTATCAACATGGAGGGAGGGAAATGACACACAGGTTTTGGGAGTCAAGGATAATCCATGTCTGGCTGCTCAATATCAGAACTTATGGTATACTATGCACAAGGAATGACAGATGGACAATGATGTTTCCTTTTATCTTTACAAAGAAACCATTAGAGACAACATGGAGAGGACACTACGCATACCACCATAGGTGGTTGATGTGTATAAGGTAGTTGCATTCTTTAAGGAAGGGTGCCACCATATGTTTGTACAACCATAAAGGAACCTGTCTCAACAATGGTTTCCCACACAGTACCGATTAACTAAGGATGATATGGGCCATATAATGGTAGATTGGGATGATGAGTGGAAAATTCGACCAACAGAAATAGGGCCATGAGAGAAACAAAATCCAGAAGTCCAAGAGATAGATGATGATGAATAAGAAGGAGACGAATAGGAAAGAGGAAATGATATAAGAGAAACAACTCAGAAGACAACACTACACACACATATGAGGCGGAAAGAGACAGAGATAAGGAGGTCCGTACCACTACATACGAAGAGGAAAGTCGTCAAGGAAGTGGCCATCCAAGCCGTGATAGAGGAATACTTGGAAAATATCGATGATCAAGTGATAGAAGTCACAAATGACACGTTTCAACGTGCGACACACCAACATGAAGAAATACACAGAAAAATGCAAGAGCAGATGGATGAGTTGTGCCAGTTTCTAGAAGAAACAAACATCGCGCCAGGGCGATAGACATAGGATGAACAAACACCATGTACTACAAAGAATGGGGAGGTAGGGCCAACAATCTCTCAATCGTTAGCAGTAGCAGACGAACACAGATTGATCAAGTTAGAGACAAGGGTGGTAGAATTCCCCACAATAGAGATGTAGGAACAAGCAAGGGCACTGGTTCATATTGACTTAGTCTTATCTCAAATACTGATAGATGTATTGCAATAATTCCAGATGAGTGTGACACAAGAGATGATCTTGTGCGCATAAAAGACATATAGCAAGTTGGTGAAGGTTACAACATCAAATGTTGCATTGGAGATGGAATACAACAAAGTCAAGAAGGAGCGAGATGAGGCCACATAGAAGTTTGAAAGAATGCAACAAGCATTCAAGAAGGTCTACAAAGAACTCCCAGAGGCTCAGACAAAGATGGAGGCCCCATTTGAAGAAAATGTAATGAAGATAAACAAATTTATTCAAGGCTTCTGTGCACACATGTATTCAACTTAGAAGCACGCATGACACCGAGTACTCTACTGGAAGAAAGGGAGAAAAGGGAACAAACAATGACCATAGTTGTGGAGAGCATTAAGAACCTAGAGCAAGAATGTGCTCAACTCTATGTAGAAACCATGGACGTTTGGACGCAACTAACTGAAGATAGGGAGAAATAAGAGATCGACCAGAAGATCCAAGCTATGTAGGAAAAGGCGTAGAAGTTCAAAGAAATAATGGGCACATTACTACCAACAGAGGTGGTAAGGAAAATGGATGTGAACATGAAGTTGTATTTAGAAATGAATCAACTAAGGGAAGAGTAGCAATTCACGTGAAAAAGATCAAGGTACTACAAGAATAAGTGTATACAGTGACAATGAATTTAGCAAACAATCGAGGTATAATCAAACATGCAGTCAAAGAAAGTGTTGAAAAGATGCAGGCTCGGGTTACTTCCAAAACAATGGACACACTTTTGCAGAAGGAGATAGAAGTAAAGGACAAGGCTATGAAACAATGGAGACATTCTAAAATTCCATGGAGAATTGGAAGAAGGCCTAAGTGGGTCGAGACGAGCCATAGGTGAATGTTGGGGGTCTATTGGACAAGCGTTTTGGATAAGTCTTGGGAATCATACAGGAACAAATCGCTCGACATTTTTTCTTAGGAGAAGCAGACTCACAAAGCAACTGAAGCATGTTTGGGAGTCCACATGCAAAAGGTGGAAAGTAGTTAGGATTTTGGGAAATTTTGTCCACATTGTAATGGGCTTAGCCCTAGTGTAAAACTATAAATTGTAATGGATTTTTGAGGAGTGAGTGAGTCGAGTAGTTGGTGATTTTATGGTGTGAAGTTATTGTGTAAGGAGTCCCGGAGGGTTCAAAGAATGACAAATTATGGTGCATTGTGGTTGAGTTGAAATTTATGACCGAGGTTTTCGAGAGTAAGCTCGAACTGCAACAGAACGACTAGACATTTTTTGGTAATGTTATTGTTGCATATTTTGTAGCGTAGTGCGCAACTATAAGAATATTATAAATGACTAATATAAGAAGTTAGTTGTTGTGGATGTATCCCAAGTTGGGTGAACCATGTTAAACCCTTAGGTCATGATGTGTTGGTTTTGCATGTTATGATGTTTAACTATTATTGTGCAATGGTGATAAATTCTTAAGTATGTTGAATGTGTAATTCATATATGATGTTATAATTTCACATATTGAAGCAACTGGTAAATGAATGGATTTCAAGTAAAGTAATGTCGCACACATGGTATGGCGCATGATAAGTAACTATTAACTAATGGAAACTACACACATGAGTAGATGGTTAGTAAGGACATGTTGAATGCCTCACTTCCCCTCATCATTGCAGAACCTTAGTTCATGCAGCCCCTCTAGATGCCTCGGGTGAGACTTCACTTGCTTGCAGGTGATGCCGAAAAGGTCGGTGTCTAAGGGTTTTGTTGGTGTATTGATGATTAACCATGGATCTTCCCACTGTGCACCAACAACACCTATTCTTTGTCAGTAAGGGTGAAACATCAACAAAGAGAAATAGGTAGTAAGAAAAACAAAATGTCAGCACCTATGCCATTCCAACAAGGGTGACATGTCCGTAAATAAAAAGGGGTTCTAAGAAAAGGAAATGTTCGACACGTATTCCACATGAGCAAGGGTGACATGTCAAAAAGGATAAAGGATTATTAATAATAAAAAAAAATTGATGCCTATTCCATGTTAGTAAAGAGAAAAGGGTACCAAGAAAAATAAGACATTGAAACCTATGCCACATCATCAAGGGTGACACTTCAAGAAAGAGAAAGGGGTAATAAGAGAACTAGAAGGTTGACACCTATGCCAGATCAAAGATGATGACATGTCAACAAAGATAAATAAGTACTAAGGAAATGAAAAGGTTGAAACCCATGCCTTGTTAACAAGGGTGACACATCAAAAAAGATAAAGGGGTACTAACAAAATGAAAAGGTCAACACCTATGCCACATTAGCAAGGGTGACATGTCGAAAAGTATAAAGGTGTATTAAGAAAAGTAAAAATTCAAGACCTATGACATGTCAACAAATATAAGGGGTACTAATATAATTAATATTTCAAAACCTATGCCAACTCATCAAGGGTGACACATCAGCTAAGAACAAGGGGTACTAAGGAAAATAAAAGTTTGACACCAATGCCACGTCAACAAGTGTGACATGTTAGCAAATGTAAATGGGCACTAAGAAAAATAAGAGGTCGACCCTTATGCCTTGTGAGAAAGGGTGACATACCATCAAACATAAATAGGTAGTAAGAAAAACAAAAGGTTTACACCTATGCCATGTCAACAAGTGTGACATGTTCACAAGGATAAAGGAGTACTAAGAAAAGGAAAATTTTGACACCTTTTCTACATGAGCAAGGGTGACACATTAACAAAGATAAAGGGGTACTAAGAAAAAGAAAAGTTTGACACATATAACATGTTGGAAAAGAGAAAGCGGTACTAGGGAAAATAAGAGATCAAAACTTCTACCATGTCGACAAGGGTGACATGTGTTGAAAGAGAAAGGGGTACTAAGAAAAAGAGAGGGTCGACACCTATGCCACATTAGCATGGGTGACATGTTAGAAATGATAAAGTGGTACTAAGAAAAATAAAATGTTAACAACTATGCCTTTTCAGAAGGGTGGCATGTCAGCATAGATAAAGTTGTACGAAGGAAAATAAAAGGTCGACATGTATTCCATGTTAGCAAGGGTGATGTTTCCACAAAGATATAGGGGTAGTATGAAAAGGAAAAGATTGACACCTATGCGACATGAACAATGTTCACACGTTAATAATTATAAAGGGTTACTAAGAAAACAAAAAGTTCAACACCTATGCCACTTCAAAAAAGAGAAAGGGTTAGTAATAAAAAGAAGAGGTCGAAACCTATGCCACAAAAATAAGGGTGACACATCAACAAAGAGAAAAGGGCACCATGAAAAAGAGAAATTCAACACCTATGCCACATTAGAAATGGTGACAGGTCAGTAAAGATAAAGGTATACTAAGAAAAATAATGTCATGTAATACCCCTAGGACAAACCACATGTTGTAAATGTACATAATATTTGATTGTAATACTCCTAGGACGAACCCCAAGTTGTAAATGTACATATGTTTTATAGGTTGGTGTGCCGAGATGTTTTGGAGAAGAGCCCATTTACACACACACACACACACACACACTTTGAGGCTAGAGTTCCTATGTGATTTAGGCCAAAAAGATTAAACAAATGTATTATGTAATCACACTTGTTTTTATTAATAAAATACATCACTACTGCAAACAAAGTCATATGAAAGAGTATGGGAGGCAGTCTAATGGGGG
>SNQJ01S0072644.1:0-13860 GCA_010110895.2 Picea sitchensis
GATTGATGTGAAGACAACATTTCTTAATGGTCTCATCCAGGAGGAGGTGTACATTGAGCAGCCATTGGGCTTTGAGGTGCATGGGAGAGAGTCTCATGTGTGCAAACTGAAGAAGGCATTGTATGGGCTGAAACAAGCTCCCAGAGCTTGGTATTCTAGGATGGATGCCTACTTGCAACAGTTGGGCTTTGAGAAGAGTGAGGTGGATCCCAACCTATACTTCATTGTGGTTGGGGAGGATCCTCTCATACTCTTGCTATATGTTGTTGGTCTTTTCATTATAGGAGATGAGAGTCTCATTACTAGCTGCAAGGAGAGCCTTGCTTCAGAGTTCGAGATGACAAATATTGGACTTGTTACCCACTGAGTTGTACTAGCTAGATTTGAAGATGAGCCACCAGAGACTGAGCAGACAGATGCTCAGAAATCAGAGTTTACAGATTCATCAGACCTAATAGACCACCTTTTTCCGCATTTCCATCCTTTTGGGGCATTGTAATAAATGACTTGAGCATGAAAGTTGTAAAATACTATTGGCCACCTAAGACCTGGGCACGAGCATGTACTCTAGAGTGTTTTTTTTCACTTGTTAATTATTTTTTGCCTGCCTTTGTGGGTGATTAATAATTTCTAAGTTTTTTCACTCAAAACTGACTTCAAAGCTAGAGTATGTGTTGGTGGTTAGGCCTTGGCATGCTATAACCAATGTCTAGTGTCTAAATGTATATACGTTTATGCTAGGTCATGTCTATTGAGTCATATGGAAATTGCGCTAGGTCCCCGTAGGTTTTTTTTTAATGTTTTAGTCAAATAATAAATTTCCCGCAAAACGAATTTTTTTTGATGTAAAGTCAATAAAATGTAAAAATATGGCATCAATCATTGTCAGATGCCATGTTTGTGCTCGTTTTCTAAGCTAGAGCACCCATTAGATCCCTATTCCCCTTCTGTCTAGGCAAAAAAGTGATTTTAATCACTCAAATGTATTTCTCTCGAAAAAAGACAAAAAGGGGGTTTTAATTGAGTTTCCTAAAAAATACAAGTTAAAAAACATGTCGGAAACATGTTTTTGGCATGTCTAGAGTCTAGAGTCTAGTCTGCAGTGACTACTCCCAGTAAGGGCACATCCCTAGCCTACATGGCATGAGGTGGAGATCCCAAAGCATAGCTCAACCTCTCTTGGGCTAGTTGGCGCACTTAGAGAGTGTGGCGTCAATCCCAATGAGGGAACTCACTCTCCCACTCCCACTCCACTTCATCTCCTATTCACTTCACTTCACTCCACATCCACCTCACCTCATCTCTATTCATCCCCACATCACTCCTTGCGCATCTCCTCTTCTCACATGCGCCACTCTCCCTCACACTTGCGCATCTCTCTTGGAGTTGTCACCCAAAAGTGAATAAATAAAGGTCAACCCCTCTCCATATGGTAGTTGGAGCTTGGGTGACCTGTTTGTTGTTGATTGTAATATATTTCTCTTGTTATGGAATAAAGACTTTGGAGGTCAAAATTGATGGTGGTGTGGCTCGTGTATTGGTGAATGTGGTCCATATGAGGTGATATTATTTCATGCATTGTTTTGTTTCTTGTTAGTATTGGTCAATCTATAGGAATATTGTTATTCAATTGGATAGAGTTGTCAATATCTTGTATTTCCAATTCTATTGAGTATTTGCATTAAAGATTTGATATGCATGTAACGTTTTATGCTAAACTAATGTGCCATTTGAGTCTTTCGTGTAGGTAACACCTTTATCTAGCAAGATCATTTGCAAGGGGTTTTGTGAATTAGACAGGATCATCTCATCTAGAAGAAGTGAAGGAGCTTGCTTGCATCCTTCATTCTTAAACGAGTTGGACAATCTTCTCGTCTTTTCCTTGCCATCAAAGTGACTCCATTGCTCAAGGGTTCCAAGCACTTCAAGTTTCTCTCTTTCTCCTCTCCAAAAATTCTCTAAAAATTTTCTGGTTACTTGGTTACTTGCATGCAAAGACGAAATCTGATATTAAAGTTCATTTCATCAATTATTACTTTGCATGATTACTTTTCTAAGTCTACTAATTGGTTAGAATTTCATATCTCAAAAAAAAGGTAGATTTAGCAAAGGTTTCTAGGCATTCTTAAGCTAGTTTCAATTCATATTTCTAAAAGCTAAAAGTGCAGTCATTTATTGTGCTCTTCATTTCAAAATTTGGCAACATAAAAGTGCTTTCCTTTGTTGTTTTAAAGTAGTCCTTGAAGTCTGAAAATTCAAAAATATTATAGTTTGCTAGTTTAGTAGTTAGCTTGCTTTCATTTCATATTTTTTCTATAAGTTTTGATATACCCCCTAAGTTGTCCCAAAGTCATTTTGGGCATCTTTTGGGGGTACTTTGTTTGCTGTTTTTGCAGAACATTGGACAGCCAAGGGGAAATTCTGTCCAGGTTTGGCGAAATTGAAGCTTTTGGAGCATCTGGGAGCTTCCTACTTCTTCAAGGAATAAACCTTTCGCTTCCAAACCTTGTAATTCATAGATCCAAGTTTATAAGGATCCCAAGAAGTTCTAAAAAGGAGAAAAAAGGAGAACCCAATTTCTCAGTTGTAATAGGCTTAATAAAAGTGGGCCCTTGGCGCCCAGTTTCTTCATCTCCTTTAGGGGGATTGGTGGTGTTGTGTGCTTGTCTTTTTTTCATTTTCCTTGCAAGTTTTAATCGTCTTATTTTACAAATACACAAGCATAAGGAAATCAATCTTACAAAGCACTCAAATTTTCATGCACTTAAGCACAAAAAATAATTTCAATTTTTCATGCATGTTAGCTTAGATTTCAAATTTTGCTCTCAGTAATAAAAATCTTTCAAAGCTTTCAATATCAGTTTCTTTTTTCAAGTTTATTTCCTTTCAAGTTTAAAATAAACCTTCCCCACAATTACCAATGCATGCTCTGAACCCTTACGAGCCTAGCTCGATCCTGGGATTCATCAGAACCGGAATTGTTAGTGCGGACTCCGGAGTAGTCTAATTAGGGAAAACCTTAATAGTTGTTACCTTAATGCGCAGGAAAACGCCTAAGGGGAGTGTGTGAAGTCAGACGAGAACTTTGCGATCTAGGTTCTCCCCGTGTTGGAAATCCGACAACCTTAGTGAACTTATTGGTGAAGCCCTAGGGCTTCGGTAGGATCTCAACAAGTTTCCAAACAAACAGGTAACCTCTAAAGAGGCCACACATCTCTCATTAATCTACTTTCAATAAACCCTAATAAAACACGCGATCAACAACTGCCCACGACACTTTTAAGGCACTGGTTCTATGGTTATATCTTTATGTGTATGAGCAGTATTTTCATTCTCAAATGTGAATGTCTAACAAATTTATCAATCTTGCAGAAATTGTATCCTACTTGTTTTATGCATGTATCTTTATGATCGAACAAATGTTATATATGAATATCTTATCTGATGAATGATCAAAGTTGAATGTTTCATGTTTTATTTGCAATAAACTCCTAGAATAGTTCTTTTGCTTTACGTAGCTTAGAGCCTTAGTATATTTGTTAGGGACTACCCCCCTTGGCTTCGCTAGGAGTTGGCCTAGACGGAGGAGTCGAGAATTAGGTGACAGCACCTTGACTCGAGACTTGCCCCTAAGGACACACTAAGTGGATTGAAGATTTCTTCCACGATATCCCAAGTGTGTATAAGGCGGCAACATTTTTGGCGTCGTTGTCGGGGATCGAAATACGACCTTGTTTTCCTTTTTGTTTGCCTTAGTTAGTTTTTTATGCTTGTTGTTTATCAGATTTAGACTCAATCATCTAGCGACTCCACTAATTTATAATTTGACTAATTATTCTACAAGAAGGAAATCAAAAGGCTTAGTTGACTTCATTCCTGAACCTAAACATGTTTATAGAAGGAGGTTAGCCAAAGCATCTTCTCGTAGAATCCTTAGTCATTTGGGCTCTGAGTCCATTTCTGATATCCACTTTATTTTTGTTAGTGATAGTCTTATTTCAGAAATGGCAATTTATGATCCTTGTGATTTTTCTGCAATAAACAATTATCCTCGTGCAATTCCAGAAAAAGCCATAGAAAAATTACCTAGCTTTCAAGGAAATAATGTTATTTCTGCAAAAATGCATGTTAAGTCTTTTATGAGATGTATTAATAAGTGGTGTGTTACACATGACCACGAAGATGTGAAAATGAAACTCTTTGTCCTTTCCTTAGAAGATGATGCCTCAGACTGGTACGAGGATATGCCCAACAACACGTTCAAGACACTAAAAGATCTGTTAGATGTCTTCAATGAAAAATGGGGGGAGAAGAGAGATCACCGTCACCTGTTGGCAACCCTCAACACAATAAGGAAGAATGAAAACGAGACTATGGATGAATTCAACAAAAAATTCAATGAGTTATGTTATCGCACATTTTGTAGCAAGGATAAAAGCTTAAGGTTTAAAAGTCAAACTTCTGTAACAAGAACCAATCCCACCCAACGTCACCACAATGGGATGGCTCTTTCTCTTTAGGGAGGTGAGACCCAGGGGAGACGTCCCCGGTGACCTAGGGTTTTGAGAAGGTAAGAAGATTTGAAGGACAAAGATAGATTCCCCCTCACAAGTAACCACCGAACAGATAGTCCGACCAAAGGCCAATAATAAAAGTAAACCCCCAAAGATATACTTGCCTGGGACAAAGCAACAACAAATAATATATGCAAGCTATATTTCAATGGGTTAGTACTTCATACAAATAGATGACTATCTGAATAACATATAAGCAATTTGGCAATAAATGTTGACAAAGTCAATGTTTATCAATAGCAAATGAAATTTGTAACACTTCACCAATAAATATTGGGACAATATGACATTCAATGTAACTAATCAACACTTCATTCAATAAATGTCTTAAATGACCATTCGATTTGCTTATAAAGTAAACGTTTGTTGCACAAATGATATAATAGCCAAGGATGACGGCAGCAACAGGTTAGTTAGGTTAGTTCTTAGGCTAGGGTTAGTAGTTAGGGTTTGATTCAAAGTGTTTGAGAGTTGTTTGTAATGAAGGTCACTTCAACGCATGAGGTCTTAGGATCAGTGCATTAGGGTTAAATGGAGTCAACTTAGTGGAAGACGCAAAAGTTGAAGGAAGCAAAGACAAGATGGCTAGCTAAGTAATGAAGAATGAAGCCAAGAAAAGAAAGTCTAATGAGGTAGAGTGTTGCTACAACAAGGCTCTTTCATCAAACCCTGAAAGGAAAACGACCCTAAGTGTAGATAACCTAGGCCTAGGACGTCTCCTTCTTCTTGAGTTCTAGGTGGTACGACTAGCAAAAGGGAGGAAGAAAAAGGAGTGTAGCTACGGCTAGGCTCTCTCTTTCTTCTTCAATGGCTGAAAATTTCTCTTAATGGGGACATGAGAGAAGGACCTACTTGTGTGCTTGTCACCTAGGGTTTTATTCAGCAAATTATAAACATATGCAAGAAAATAAGACTACAACCATTCATTTAAGAAGTTTTGCAGAAAAAACACTTACATATCACCAAGAAATAGCATGCAAATCCTAGTTGTAACACCTTCCATCAAGAGAAATGCCAAGATATGCCAAAAATGTCTTCCTTCAACAAGTGCGCCTCACTAAATCAGCCAAATAACCAAGAGAGGGCGCAAATTTCAAACCTGCTTATGGAGTGAATAAGTTGTGATGAAAAAATGAAGGTGAAAATCCTTGATTTATACAATACCATGACCTAATTTTACATTTTAGGTCATGAAAAAGGCCGACAAGGCCAAAATACTAAAATCATATTGTTTTACATTAAATTGTCAAATTAAAACCTTAATCAAGCTTAAAAGAGAATAAAATCCCCTCCAAGGGAGACGTTATCCCCTTTTAGGGCAAATGGGGCATCCTGGAGCAAAACGTTAGCCCTCCTTGGGCTTCTCCAACCTGCCACACGTGCCAATACTGCCCAGTTTGCCTCCCAAGACGTCCATAATGGTTGGATGACRTCATGGTCATRATGGGTGACGTTTTAGGCCTTCCAAGGCCAACGTTCCACTAAAAGAGGGTCAATCCCCCTAGGTCAAGCTCTGCCAAAGTGCCTCTGGTGRAACATCCTCTTCTCCTCTGGTGTAAAGCCCCTGATCCATCTCCATCCTGTCTCTAMCCCCTGATGGGGTCTCARCATCCACTTGATGGGCTATTTAGCCCCATGGAGGTCCRAACTAATCATCTCCCCATGTGTACCGGTCCAAAATGGTACCTGTCCGYCGGGCATGGTTCTGTRCATCAAAAGYTATGCCCTCCATGGGCTAATCAGTCATAGGGATCATAGCAATGTCAATCACATTTCATCATCATTATTATTAAACATGTGCATAAAACCCCTAATACATCAATTAACAACTCAAAGACGTTACACAAGCCTACAATACAAGTCTGGAGAAAAGGACAAGGCATCCTATTGGGCTAGTGTCCACTTGGAAAGGAAAGTTCCCGGAAGAGACCTCATCCAAGCCATGTAAGTGGGTGATGTGGTTAGGGGATGTCCAAGCAGGTGGGTGCAATGAAGGYCAAGGATGCAAAACGTTACCTGTGGGTGGCTTTGTTAGAAGGCGAGTTGTACTTGTCGTGGATGCATTCTTTCCAAGCCCATTCTTGCCTTCTGTTATTTTTGTTATTTTATCTTTTATTGCTTTTTCTTTTGTTCAAGAGATAATCAGGGGACACTGTCCTGGCGTGGTGACTAGTGGTGACAGCGTTACCTACAAGTACTTTCATAGAAATTAGAAGGCTGGGTCGTGATGAGAACCCCTTTCCCTTGGCCATGCAACCAAAAGTCACTGCCCTGGCGTGATAACCAGCGAGTGGCAATGTCATACTGCTAGGTACCCATGGACCTAATAGGCTAGCTCGTGATGAGACTCCTATCCTCTAGTTAGGTCTTGTTTTATTAATTTTTAGAGTCCCTCTTGTTTCTTGCTGAGAAGCCTTTTATTTCTTTCTCGGGGATCCCTAGGCAAAGCATCTCGAGGTTTCATTCTTAGGCTTTTATCTTTTACCAGCTTGCTTTTACCTTCCAGGCCTTTAGCCCCTTCTTCCCACTAGATAAGATGCAATCCTAAAATAGGTCAACCCAGTGTCCGGACAAGTGGAATGGGGTAGGTGAGCGGGAAACAAGATGGAAAAGTGATGTTGTGAAGGGACGATGGCTTCTCAAAGACCACCCCCAGTGGCTAACCAAAACTAGCAGACACATGCCTACTAGGGCATCTTGTCAATCCCCCCAAACATGGTCAAGTGGGCAAGTGTAAGATCCAAGCAGTTGTTAGAAATAAAAGGAATCAAATGCATACATTCAATGTTTTTAATGATCAAAGTGACACATACCATGATACCTAGACTAATTACCTCATGGAGCAAGAACCCTCTCTGACACAGGACCACGCCGATGGTGGTGGAGGTTGTTGTTGCTGACAAGATAAAGATGCTGGAAGAGAGAAAAAGTGGGCCCTCCAAGGCCATGCTGAAATCAATCCTGCTCTTGGTACTCCATGTCTAGGACCTGTGGGCCTTGAGACATGATCTCCTTGTTATCCCTGAAAGTGGGAGGATAACAAATTAGTTTCAAGTATGCATACAGATATCAAGCCTCCGGATAATGCCATCTTGATCTATTATATTGAGGCTTTTGGTGGGGAAATGAGGTATCAACTTAGAGATAAGGAACCCACCAACCTCAAAGCAGCTCAGGATATAACAATAAAGATTGACAAAAATATGCAAGCTTCAGGGAAGTCTAATCTTCCAGGTTTCACACGGGGTAGTTCTTCTAGGCAGACAGAGGCAAAAGAAAAGGCTGCAGCTCCTAACAATAAAGACCCAAATTTCGACCCTTTAAAGGTCATTACTGAAATGGTTAAAAGAATGGAAGCAACCCATGCTACTCAGCTTAGTGCTTTACAGAATAGGTTGATAGMTATGGAAAGATCTCAGTYCCAAAATAATAGATTCCAACCCAGACCTAATAATGATAGGTGGCAAAAGAAAGGTCCTCCTCAAGATCAAAGGCCTCCTAATCAGTTGGAATCCAATAATGTGGTAAATGAAGAAATACCACCCTTTTGTAGAGATTGTGAAGATTTTCATGAAGAATCTACCTGCCTAGTCTTTTGTCAAATAAATGAACAGCGCCTTCCTCCAACAAACAATTTTGTGGGACAATCAAGAAACTCTAATCACATAAACAAATTTGGTGAAACTCACCTCTTATCAATGGACTATTGAGTTCAAATGCAAGAAAGAAGTGAGCAAGCTAATGAAGTGGTTGAAGAGTTTGACAATGTTACTAAGCTATATGGACATAAGCCCACAAATGAGCAGATTTTCGAAATGGCCAGGCATAAAGGGATAGTCTACCAAAGGAAAGGGAAAGATGGAACAAACAAGTCTCAAGCTAACTTTCCAAAGGCAACTACGCCTTCAAAAACTCCAATTACTGATCTAATTGTTGATTTAGGTAATTGGATTTCAAATGCAAAAGTCTTGGTTCCAGTGTCAGATCTTTTGAAGATACCTTCACAGAAAGAGAAACTTCTTCAAGCAATAAATGTTCCAAATAATAAAGTGGTTGTAAAAGATCAAGAAATAGTAAAGGAACATGAAGATCCTCCAGTGGTTTTGACTAGCAAAGATAGAACCAAAGAAGAAAATCCTCCCTTCTTTGTGTCCTTAGAAATAAATGATTAGGGGTTGCATAACTGTATGTATGATTCTAGTGCTTAATCAAATATCATCACTAAGGGAATTATGCAAAGATTGGGCCTTAAAGTTACAAGGCCTTATCATAATGTGTGTGCCATGGATTCCAGAGAAATAGAGACTCGTGGAATTATCATAGATTTGCCAGTCAAGCTAGCTTTCCGCCCAGACTTTGCATTCAAAATGGATGTTCTTGTTATTGATGTTTCGGATGCATGGGGGAATGCTTCTATCTAGAAAATCAAGAGCTCAGATGGGGGGCTGCCTAAATATGGATTTAACTTTTGCAACTATTCCATACACTCCTCCATCAACTGAGAATTTCAGACTCTTTAGAGAAACAAAAAGAAAATATCATATTGAAGATCCTAAAGAGCCTTTCAATGAGTTTTTATGCTAAATGTCTAACATGGGTAACTTTTCTATATGTTCTAACTTCCTAGCACCAGCTGAAGAAAGATTCAAGGATGAAAAAGTAAGTAATAAAGCTTGGAAGATGAACTTTGATGGACCCCACTCAAGATCAGGCAAAGGGGCAGGGATTGTCTTAAAGTCTCCAACTGGGAAAACTTATAACTTTGCATTCAGACTTGAATTTGATGCAACAAACAATGTGGCCAAGTATGAGGCACTTCTGCTTGGTTTGGAAATTGCCAAGAATATGGGTATCAAAATTCTAAATGTCAAAGGTGATTCAGACTTAGTAATTCTCAAGTCAAAAATAAATATGCATGCAAAAGTGAGAGGTTAAGAAGATATAGAAATGCCATTTGGGATACCATAGAATTCTTTGATGCTATGGATCTCATTGCAATCCCTAGAGATCAAAACAGCTTGGCTGACAGTTTGGCAGTAGCAGCTTCTACCCTCCAACCATCAGAAGAACTAATAAAAGGAAAAGGAAAGTTGGAAATAATCTTTAGGTCATCAATCCCGAACAATATTGATCATTGGCAAGTTTTCAAAGATGATGAACAAATCTTGAGGTTCATCCACAATGTCAAGGAATTCTTCAGTTTCAATGTCAGTTACAATGAGGAGGGGAAAGATTATGTTGATGAAGATAATCCAATAAAAAATCCATCTCCCAGAGAAATAGCTGCCTTAAAAAATATTTTTGACAGGCATGATATGTATAAAAAGAAAAAATAAGTAATAAAGCTTGGCAGTTATATTGAAATAAACATTGGGACAAAGGAAGTCCCAAGGTTCATAAAAATTGGAAAAGGAACTTCTGAAAAGGAAAGAAAGGAATTAATACGTCTGGTCCAAGAGTATAGGGATGTTTTTGCCTTCACATATGATGAGCTCAAAGACTATAAAGAAGATGTGTTTCAACATACTATCCCCCTCAAGGACGACACAAAGCCTTTTTGTCAAAAACTTAGGCGAATAAATCCTAAGTTAGCACCATTAGTTCAAGCTGAGCTCAAGAAGATGTTAGATGCCGACATCATTGCTCCAACAACGCATTCATCATGGTGTTCTAACTTAGTTGTTGTTAGAAAGAAAAATTGGGGGATAAGGTTATGAATTGATTTCATAAATTTAAATCTAGCATGCATTAAGGACAACTACACCCTACCCAACATGGAGACCCTACTGCAAAGGGTAACTGGTTCTAAAATTATGTCCATGTTGGATGGCTTCTCCAGTTATAACCAAGTGTTGGTGAGGAAGGAGGATCAGAATAAGACAACCTTCACCACACCTTGGGGCACTTTTGAGTACTTAAGGATGACTTTTGGCCTCCTAAATGCAAGTGCCACTTTTCAGAGAGCCATGGATTTTTCCTTCCATGAGTTAATGGGTAAAATCATTGAGATCTACCAAGATGACTTGACAGTTTTTTAAAAAGAAAGGTTAGATCATATAAGTCATCTTAGGTAGGTGTTTGAAAGATGTTGGAAGTATGGCATCTCTTTGAATCCAGCCAAGCCATGTATATTTTGGGTGTGGATGAAGGCAAGTTACTAGGTCACATCATAGCAAAGGACGGGCTAAAAATGGATCCTTAAAGGGTTGAAGCCATAAAGAAAGTTTCTTTACCCCCTAACCAAGAAATCCCTTCAGCCTTTTCTTGGACAGATAAACTTTGTTAGGCGGTTCATCCCAAACTTGGCTGAGATGATGAAACCTCTACTCAAATTATTGAAAAAAGATGCTAAATTTGAGTGGATAGATGAAGGAAGGAAGGCCTTTAAAATTATTAAGGACTCAATTGACAAATCTCCTGTGCTAATTAGTCCAAATTATTCAAAATATTTTCAAATCTTTTCCTTCGCTTCAGAGGATACTATAGCAGGGGTCTTGCTCAAGAAAAATGAAGAGGGTCATGAGCAACCCATTGCTTTCATGAGTAAGGAATTACAGAATTCTGAGCTTAACTATACTAGTATGGAAAAGCAAGCTTATGCCTTAGTAAAGTCCCTTAAGCATATCCGAGTCTATATAGGATACTCAAAGGTTGTGGGGTATGTGCCTCACTTAGCAGTAAAAGATATCCTTGGGCAATAGGATTGCTTGGGGGCCTTTACTAAGGCAAAATGCCAAAAATTCTAATGACAACCTTGTCCTCCACAACAAAAAATCAGGAAAATACCCAGAAAAATCTGCCTGCAAATCTCCTCAGCTGCTGCCACCTGTACAAGTGTTGACGTCAGTAGTAAGGACCTATTGTACGGCCTCAAGATACTCACATTCATCCTAGACAATCCCTCACACATGCAGCTGTACAAAAGCCTCACACGTGCAAACTTCTCCACACATGCGGCCTGCACTTCCTCTCACACGTGCGGCCTTGAAATTCTCCTCTTCTCAGACATGTAGCCTTACACGTGTGCCTCCTCTCGATTGAAGCAAAAGCCTTCCTTGGCTAGGTCAAAAACAAAAAATCCTCCTCAAACCCTAGGCCAAATTTGCCACACAATTGTAGATTTATCCTTGCTGAAATTTCTAAGCTCTCTTGCACTAGTGTGCCTCACTTATGCTCTCTCCATCTTGAGCTATGATCAAATGTCATAATGACTTGTCCTTATTTATACAAGTCCAAAGTGTGTGTCAAAGAGCCCTTCCACAAGTCAACATTAAATTACAATATTTGAATCTCCTTTTGTGGGTGTGGCACCCCCACACAAGCCCACAAAACCCATCATCCTGCCCATGAGGCCCTAGCTTAATTTCTAGGCCAATTTGGACTAAACGAAAGGATAAATTGGTGCCAACGAAAATTCCCACATGCCTTGCACCTTGGCCTCTTGTGGGAATACCTCCTGAAGCTACAAAAATCAACACTCCCTCTTAGTGAGGGAGGAATCCCATCCACCATCATCTGGATGCACCTCTGTCTCCTACACTGGGAGTAACTTTGTCTCCTCGACCACAGCTGCACTCCAATCCTCCTAACTGGTTTCTCCCTCTATCACCACAACATATCCTGCTCTCCAATCCTCTTCTACATCCACGACCACTGAAGCAAGTCCTACTATGCAATCTCCCTCACTGGTTGCTCCCTCTGTGACTGAGGAAAATTCCACTCTCCAGTCCTCCTAACTGGATGCCTCCTCTCTCACTGTAGCAAAACCTACTAAAAAAAATGGATCCTCCATGGAATTCTCACATGCCCTAGAGGCCTCCTACCTATGAACCTCCTGCCTGGCCTCCTCAACCCATGACACTTGTCTGTTAGTCCTAGAAGATGTCTCTCTCCCATATGGACCTGAAGGGAAACTCCCTCTGAATGTTTGACTCTTTGTCTGGGCCCACTGACTCCCTCTGAGTTCGAGCTCCCTCTGAGTTTATACGCTCCCTCTGAATTTTGGCTTCTTCTTGACTATCCTAAGAGGCTCCACCTCCCAACTATGTCTTGAGGGCTGACTCCCTCTGAACTCTGGCTCTTTCTGAGCCCGTTGACTTCACTTGAAGTCCAACTTCCTCTAAACTATCCTAGGAGGTTGCTCCTCCTTGGTGGATCCTAAGGGATGACTCCCTCTTAACTCTGGTATCCTTTGAGTTGGTACTACTGGTGGGGCTACCTGCCTCACTACTCGTGAAGCCACCTGCTCCCTCTAAACCTGTGCTACTAGTGGGGCCATTTGCCTCACCACTGGTGGAGCCACCTATGCCTCCTCATCCATCTCGTTGCTCTTGTTGGCCACATGCCACATAGGCTTGCCCCTCAACCTATATAATTTTCCCTCTCTAATTCCAAGAACCATTATTGATTTGAAGCTAGAACCTCTGGGCACAAACAATACCTATCCATCTCCAAATAATACATGATAGCCCTTCCTCTCAATCTCCGACACTGAGAGGACGTTACTGAGTTCTGGCACCCATAACACATTGGACACCCTCGAGACTTCTCTTGAATCCATTCAAAATGACATTGTACCAGATCCTTGTACTACATGCTTGGTTCACATGCCAAGCTCCACATCTAAGTCTGAAGTTTGAACCAATCTCTGTCAAGGTATCAAACAACTCTCTAGCACCTGTTATATGGCAAGATGCTCCGTTATCCACCAACCAAGTCCCCCTGCTAGAACCTGTACCTGAAAGGATGGAGACCAACAAGATCTCCCTCTAGAATCTGTCTGCAACCTCATCAACCTCTGCTACTGATGCATGTTGCCTTCTTCCTCCTCTTCCCCTCTAGAGTGGACACTATGAAGCATAATGCTCATAGTCATGGTACTCAAAGCATCTACTCCTACTGAGATCCTTCTTTCATCCTGGCTCTGGAGATGCTTCTCTCAAGAGAGAATCCCTTATTCCTAGAGAACTTCTTCTGCTTGGAGAACCTCTTCTGTGTAACAAGTTGCTATTTAGATGAAGGAGGATATTTTTGAATTGATAATTGATTGACAAATTGAATAAAAGATGATGATACAATTACCCTTGTGATGGTTTACTATATAGCATTGATTAGTCACGAGGTGAAGACGTATGTGCCTCTTGATGAAGAGGTACATGCCTCTTGATTCATATTTATTTTATGTATTTATGTTCATAACATTATGCCCATCCTCATGCAAGCTACAAGGGCCTGGTTCTCGTCACTGCTACTCTTCACCATACCATCCATGTCCTCCCTAGAAACC
>SNQJ01S0072644.1:48898-77032 GCA_010110895.2 Picea sitchensis
AGGAACACATCCAAGGATCAATCCAAGCACTGAGCAAGGATTCCCTGGAACACATCCAGGGGCCCTAGAACACATCTAGGGACTTACTGCTTGGTCCTAAACCAAGAACCCCAAGAGTGTACTAGGGGCCCTAGATCTCAGCTAGGGTCTTCTGCCATCCTCCTGGAGAATGGCTCTTACAGCTGCACTAATTTCAACACTCCCTCTCAACAAGAGAGACATTCTCAACAACACCAAGCTTGTCTCAAAAGTACACAAACTTTGTCAATGATAGAGGCCTGGTCAAAATATCTGCTGTTTGTTCCGCCGTTGGAACATACTGAATATTGATAATGTTCTTCGAGACCATGTCCCGAACATAGTGATATCTCATCTCAATGTGTTTTGATCTGTCATGAAACACCGCATTCTCGGAGAGCTTTATACAACGTTGGTTATTACAGTAAATTACTGTGGGTTCCAGCTCAACACTGAACAAATCTGAGAGTAGCTTTCTGAGCCACACTGCTTCTCTACTAGCAGCACTTGCAACAATGTATTCTGCCTCTGCAGTGCTCTGGGCTATGGAGCCCTGCTTCCTGCTGGACCAGGAGATCATAGCTGAACCCAAACCGAAACAATATTCATAAGTGCTGTTCCGGTCCACTGTGCTGCCCATCCAATCTGAATCTGTATATCCATGAAGCATTACACTTCCACTGGAAGTGTATTTGAGCCCATAGGCTATAGTCCCTCTGACATAACTGAGAATATGCTTAACAACAACCATATGAATATGTTTCGGTTCACACATGAACTGGCTGAGGGCATTCACTGCGTAACAAATGTCCGGTCTGGTATGTATTAGATATATCAAGGACCCAATGATCTGACGATATACGGTGGGGTCTTCTGGATATGAACCTGTAGCTTGATCATGTAACTTCTTCAGGTTAGAAATCATAGGTGTGGTCATGGACTTACAGTCCAACATGCCAAATTTGCGTAGCACATCAACTGCATACTTGCTTTGTGAGAGAAAGATCTCACCCGGTTTCTGCCACACCTCTAAGCCAAGAAAGTAATGCATAAGACCCAAGTCCTTCATTTCAAATTCTGCTGATAGCTCCCTCTTAGTCTGGGCTATCAGATGTTCCTCTCCAGTAAGGAACAAATCATCCACATATAAAACCAAGATGACATGATGATTCTTCACAATCTTTATATAAAGATTAGGATTTGCTATACTCTTGGAGAACCCAAGGTTCTGAAGGAAACTGTCAATTCTTCCATAGCAAGCTCTTAGAGATTGTTTCAATCCATACAAGGATTTCTTGAGTTTACAGACATGGGATTCTTTCCCATGGATCACGAAACCCTCAAGCTGCTCTATATAAACCTCTTGCTCAACTTCACCGTTAAGAAAGGCAGTCTTAACATCCCTTTGGTGAAGTTTCCAATAAAAAACTGAAGCAAGAGAGATAATGATTCTGATAGAAGTATACCTGGTAACAGGAGCAAAGATCTCGTCATAGTCAATTCTTTCTTTCTGAGAGAAGCCACGAGCCACAAATCTAGCTTTGAANTGCTTTATTTTGTAAATCCATTTAGAGGTTACTATTGATTTGCCTTGAGGTCTCTGGACCACTTCCCATACATCATTCTTCAATATTGACTCGTACTCTTCTATCATGGCATCCTTCCATACTTTATGTTTGGTAGCCTCTTCAAAAGTGGAAGGTTCTGAGTCAATCTCAAGATTCAACTGAGCTATCAGACCTGAGTATTTATCTAGTTTCTTGCTCTCTTTGAAGCCAGCTTTAGGTGCTGCATGCTTTTCTGCTTCCTTTAAAATTTCACGCCACCAAGCTAGCTTCCTTTTGACAGGAGGTTTCTTTAAGGGAAACTAATTAGAATCCCTTATGGGATCCATTGAAAGCTCTCTGGCCTTCTCCCTCTGCTCATCTGGAAGTGGTTTATTTGAAGGTTCTGGAGATGGAGCTTCCTGCTCCTCTGTATCACATGGAAGTTCTTTGGAACGACGAAAGGCTGCTTCCTCCTGGAAGGTCACATCTCTACTGACCTCAAAGAACTTTTTTCCTGGTACATAGGATCTATATGCTTTTGAGGTCTCACTGTATCCTACAAAAGTTCCTTTCTTTTCAGAGGGCTCTAACTTAGTCCTCTTTTCTTTAGGTATATGAATGTAGACAGGACTGCCAAAGATTCTCAAATGGTCAACTGAAGGCTTCTTACCGGTGAAGACTTCTTTTGGATTTTTCTCTTCTAGGGCTTTATGAGGACACTTGTTCTGAATATAGACTGCAGTTCTTGCAACTTCGGCCCAAAGAGACAACGAAATATTCTGATCATACATCATCCTGTTCTTTCTTTCTAAAACCCCATTCTGGTGAGGATTATAAGGTACAATCAACTCCCTCTTAATACCAGAAGTCCGACAGAGATCATCACACTTGTGGGAGTCAAATTCTTTTCCATTGTTTGTTTTGAAAACACAGATGTGTCTACCTGTCTGATTCTCAACAAGATTCTGAAAATCCTGAAATTACTGAAAGATTCATCTTTAGTTTTTGAAAAATAAATCCAAGTTTTACGAGAACAATCATCAATAAAAATGATATAATAAAGACAACCATTCATTGGCGGAGCAGTCATAGGTCCACAAAGATCAGAATGAATAAGATCTAAAATACCATTAGATTTTCTATTACTGTGAGGGTAAGCTTTCTTTGTATTTTTACCAAGAGCACAACCTGTACAATTGCTATCATGCTCAAATGAAAAAACTAGCATACTTGTTACCATCTTTTGCAAACCTGGGAGAGCATTGTAGTTGAGATGTCCAAACCTTCTGTGCCATAGCTTGCAGGGGTTGATCATCTCGTGAATTAATGCTTGAATAACTTGACCAATGACTTTGTAAAGTCCACCCTCTTGAGTTCCGATTGTCACGGCTGAGCTCAAACTCCCATTTGAGGGCCACATAAGAGTCTTCCCTTTGGAGAAGGCTATTGAGTACCATTTTCTTTCTAGCATTGCAACTGAGATGAGATTTCTCTTTAATCCAGGAACATAAAGAATTTCATCGATATGAAATACATTACCTGTCTGAAGCTGAAAAGATGCTAATCCAAACCCTTTGATGTCATAGGTGCTATCATCACCCAATTCTACCTTCACATTGAACTTCTTATCTCGTTAGTTCACAAGGTTTTGTTTGAAACTTGTCATGTGTTTGGAGGCCCCGCTGTCCACTAACCAAACTTCTTCAGACTTGGTGACAATACCGGAGAGGGATGAGACAAGATAACATTCTCTGCGTTGTTCTTGCTCGTTAGTAGCAGCTCTGGTTCTTCTTCTTTGAGGCTTTTCTTCCTCAATTGCAACTGAAGCATGGAACCTGCCTCTTTGCTTCTGCTGTGAAGGAGGGTTCCTGCAGTCTTTTGCATAATGACCTAGCCTTTTACAGTTAAAGCATCTTATTTTAGATAAATGACAGTGAAGGTGAGAGTGCTTGCCTTGGGGTTTCTTACCTTTGCCTTTGTGTTGAGGAAACTTCTTCCATCTCTTGGCTTTGATTGAAAGAGCATGATCTCTTACTGTTGAGGGTTCATTCCTGCTTTTAAGTCTACCTTCTTCTTCCAAGCAATCATTCCATAATCTCTCAAAGTTGGGTTGAACTTTTCTTCTGTTGATTGATGAGAGAAATGTCTCCCATGAGTCAGGGAGACCAACAACTGTTGTTTGTACAAGGTCATCATTATCCACTGCAATTCCAATTGCTGTAAGCTGATCTCTTGTTTGAGCAATTTTGGAAAAGAAGGCAGAGATAGATTCATCCTTCCCTATTTTTAATGTACGTAGTTGTTTCTTCAATATCCTCTTCTGAGTTGGGGCCTTCTTTTCATATAGATTTGCTAGGGCATCAAAGCATTCCTTAGCTTTCCTCAGATGACCAATAAGAGGCATCATGCTGTCTTTAACAGAGTTAAAGATGACCCTCTCGGCTTTGTCCTGCCTCTTCTTATAAGCTTCCCCTCCTGTATTTGAGGTAGGTTCTTCTATCACCCTGGTAACCAGCGCATCCAAGTCACCTTCTTCTAGGATATTAAACACCCTAGCCTTCCAAGTATTGAAGTTGGAGGCTCCTTCAAGCCTATCTTCTGCTTTGACTGAAGATGAAGCCATGTTGATTTCAAGATCTGATTTTGAAATAGGTTTACTGTTGATTTGCAAAACAAACCCTTAAAAGTGGATATATGCCGACTCAAAAGTTTGCCTTTATTGAGCTCTTTTCACGCCCTAAGCTTTGAAACCATGTTAGAATTTAAGGGAAAAACATAAACAACAATATTCTTTTTGATTTTATTCACTACAGTAGATATAGATCAACAATTAAAACAAAATTTCTAAAGTAAATGAAACACAAAAATAATAAATCTGAACATTACCTTAGCCAAAACAAATAGGAGAAATCCCTGATGTGTTGCTGTCCTCTTTCTGTATGCTCAGAGAAAGCTATAATGGTCATGGATCAAACCCTCATGGGTAGCTCTCATCATGATCTTTGTGGACAGTTTAGCCAAGAAGAAATCAAAGACCAATCAACAAGCTCATCAACAAGCAAAGGCTGATATAAAAATCCCAAAGACCAAAAACTCAAAGCTGATATAAAACCCCAAATAGCCCAATCAAAATCTGCTCAAAAACTTATAGGACTGCTGTAGCATGTGCAACTTAAGACAACAGATTTAAGGCTGTTAGAACAGACCATAAATGTTGTAGCATGAGAGGGTACCAACGGCAGCCAAAGAGAGGGCAGTGACAGCTTAAGGAAGAGACACAACAGTCAAGGAAGAGGCATGTCAGATTGGAGGAGGCAACGACAAGCTGGAGGAGGTAGCGACAAGCATGTATAAGAGGGCCGTGGCACGTAGACAACAAAGGGAGAAGGCCGAACCACAAAAGGAGACCAGTTGCACCCTTACACCAGCACAAGGACTTCAAAACAACAAAGAGGAGAAAGCACAAGAGGGCCGAGCCTTCAAATAGTCCTAGAAGAAACCCTCCAAGTAGGTCGCACCAAAACTAAAGTAAACAAGAGTAGGCTGCACCAAAAATTCAGACCAAAGGAAGCCATAGTGTGTGAATGTATGAGAGAGTGAGGGGTGAGGTTCCTTTTATAGTATAGGAAGGGGTTAGGGTTAGGTTTAATTAAAAACCTAATAATTAAAATAATTAATAAAAAGTAATAATTAATATTTTTAATTAATAAAAATATTAATTAGAAAGTAAAATAAGTCAAAGTGACTTATAAAAGACCAACACCACATTAAACAAGAAGGGGAACGAGATTCAAGCAAGGGGAGGCTACAAGACAAAGTCAAAGGGGTCTTCTTCAATGGAAAACTGTCCACATAAGTCTCATGATAACTAATAAACTTTCATCATCCCTGCAAAAGAGGAAAAAACAATGATGTGGTCATGTCCATCTTCTAGCTGCTCCTAGGTCTCATGGACCATCCCGGGAGAGAAGAAGAAGATCACACATCATCACCTCTTGGTACTCAACCAAGAACCACCTGGTCCCAGACGAGGATACCCCAGAACACATCCGGGGGCTCTAGAACACATCTAGGGTCTTTATCCACCAAGGATCAACCCAAGCGCTTAAGAAAGGATTCCCTAGAACACATCCAGGGGTCCTAGAACACATCTAGGGACTTATATCATCAATCACCAAGGAACACATCAAAGGATCAATCCAAGCACCGAGCAAGGATTCTCTGGAACATATCCAGGGGCCCTAGAACACATCTAGGGACTTATTGCTTGGTCCTAAACCAAGAACCCCAGGAGTGTACTGGGGGGCCCTAGATCTCAGCTAGGGTTTTATGCCATTCTCTCGGAGAATGGCTCTTGCAGCTGTACTAATTTCAACACTATGAAATGAGGTACATGCCCTTCTTAGGTCACTAAAGTCAAAGGGCCTAGAAGAAGACAATATGTTGGGAGTGTAATGAGCAGAAGTTGGTAAGTAGGGTTGGGAATGGTACGATAACCCCATAAGGGACCCCTAGTTACAAACCTTCCCCAAAGGTTGGCCACTTACTAGAAAATTTATGACACTCAGCAGGGTGAAACAGGGTCAAAAGCATAATGTACAAGTAGGCATTCTATAATCAAAAGAAGCTTAAATACAACATGTTTAAATGCCTCAAATATTAGGGTGATTACTTGCCACAATACCTGACTTTTTCCGCATGGAGCAAGATCCATCTGCCTTCCAGAAGTTAGCTGGTGTGGTGGATGCGCTGACACTGGATCCTAAATGTGGTGATAGAGCGGGCTTTCGTATGTGCAAGTGGACATTGCTAGTGATGTGGTTTCTCGACACTCCATATCTACAACTCGAGGGCCTCAAGACATCATCTCCTTAGTTATCCCACAAATTGGGGATAACAGGGCCGTGGTAAAATTTAAATGGAAATAAATTTGCAAGTATGAAACATTGCAAGCCCTATCTTAATATGCAAAGTTTATAGTACATACTTCAAACTTCAAATGAGCAGAAATGTAGAAGGTTGAATGTACAAAACTATAAAGACAGATTTTGGATCTACAATTTAGTGAGATAAAAATTCAGGGACAGATTTATCATTTAACTGTTAACATACTTGGGAATGAGAAGAATGGATAGTGGGCACAAGAATCTGTAAAGATTTTCGAGGTAGTAAAGGCTGGTAAGAACAGGTTTGTTGGGACTGTTTCAATGTCACTAACTGCTTCTTTCAAGAATTAATATCATGCTCATTTAATGCTGCTGTTATAAGGTTTAAAGTAAGGAAAGTTTGCTGTCTAGAATTAGTCTTTTAACAATTATTGAAACATGAGATACACCTCTCCGATCTTTTCCACTTAAATGTTGATAATAAAAACATGCATACCACAGAATTTAACACAAGTATTTTTGGTCAACACGACGTTGGAAAAACCCTCAAGGGGAAAACTAGTGAAGAGGAGTTTATTATGGAGCTCTTAAAGAATTATTATAGGAGAGAAAACTGATTTGCTACACCAAACTTATCTCAAGTTTAGCAACTAGAAAACTCCTTGAAAGTCGAGCCAACCGTCCTTCAAATGCGCACCCCTTTCCTTGGAATTTGTGCCCTCCTCTGCAAATGCACCCTTCTAGTGCGCCCTTTCCTCAAGAGCAAGTGCGCCCTTTCTCCTCAAATGCGCCTCTCTTCTCAAGTGTGCTCTCTTCTTCACTTCTCCACAATTTCTCTTCTCCTCTTCCTCAACTCTTCTCATCCAAGAGAACAATGCACCCCCTTCTCCCTCTTGCTTTTTCTTTTGCTATCTTATTAGGATAGACCTAGGAATCAAAAGCCAATATTAGATCTTAGCTTTCTAAGATCAACGGTGGAGATTAATTCTCCCCCTTTACTTAAGTTCCCTAAGTCACTCTAGCATTTAATGAGTTCATAAAGTCACTTTGACTTTATAACATAAAGTTAAGTAAGGGAGGGGTACTTTTTCCCCTTTAGTGTTAGGGACATCAATAACACTAGGGGGCCACTTCCCAAGGTACCAAAACTTTACACTCCCTCTTACTAAGGAAAGTGTTCTTCACCATTCCCATCTTGTCTCTGAAGTAAACATGCTTGCCCCTTGGTAAAGACTTCGTGAGAATGTCAACAATCTGCTCTTCAATAGATATGTACTCAAGCTGAACTGCTCCTCTCCGATCCCAATCACAGATGAAGTGGTTTTTGATCTCTATGTGCTTCCACCTGTTGTGAAAGATTGGATTCTCAGAGAGCTTGATGCAACTCTGATTATCACAGTGAATAACTGTAGGCCTCAACTCATGACCAAATAGACCAACCAATAACTTGCGAAGCCAAATAGCCTCGCAGCTGGCCTGACTAGTTGCCATATACTCTGCCTTAGCAGAACTCAGTGCCACTGACTTCTGTTTCCGGCTGAACCAGGAAACAACTGCTGATCCCAACCCGAAACAACACCTTGAAGTGCTCTTCTTGTCAACTACACATCTTGCCCAGTTTGAGTCTGTATAGCTAATCAACCTGATCCCATCTCCTCTGACGTAGTCCAAACTCTCCATTGACCCTACTATATACCTCAAAACATGTTTTGCTGCTATCCAGTGCACTCTCCTAGGCTCCACCATATACTAACTGAGAGTGTTCACAGCAAAACAAACGATATCTTGTGGCATCCACCAACTCAGACTCAGAAGCACTATTCTTGCTCCAGTTGGTGACCATAGGTGTCGACATGGGTTTGCAATCCTCCATTTGAAATCTGCTCAGAATATCTGCTGCATACTTCGCTTGTCCCAGAAAGACATGCCCATCCTCCTGCCAAACCTCCATCCCCAATAAATAATGCATCAATCTTATGCCCTTCATCTCAAATTTTGAAGCAAGACCCCTCTTGCAACCAACGATGAGCTCCTCCGCTCGAGTGATAAACAAGTCATCAACATATAGGATAAGAATGAGAGTATCCTCTCCACAAACAATGTAATAGAGATTCAGATCTTCCTTACTCTTCTCAAAGCCCATCTGCAACAAGTAAGAGTCAATCCTGGAATACCAAGCTTGTGGAGCTCACTTCACACCATACAATGCCTTTTTCAAGAGGCACATGCAGGACTCTCTCCTGAACACCTCGAACCCTTGTGGTTGCACAATGTATACCTCCTCCTCTATAAGACCATTCAGAAATGTTGTCTTCACATTCATCTGATGGATCTTCCAAGCCATCTCTGCTACAATGGCCATGATACTCTTGATGGAAGTATATCTTGCAACTGGTGCAAATGTCTCATCATAGTCAATCCTCTCAGCCTGAGAGAATCCTCTTGCCACAAATCCAGCCTTGTGTTTCTCAGCGCTGCCATCTACAACATACTTAATCTTTTACAACCACCTGGAAGTCACCACTGAATTCCCCTCTGGTCTAGGCATCACCTCCAACACATCATTCTGCATAATGGAATCATACTCCTTCTGCTTGACATCTCTCCAGACCTGTTGGTCTGCTGTCTCTTCAAAAGTAGTCGGCTCAGAATCTATGATGCTAGTCACCATGGCCAAGTAGGTACTAAACCTCTCTGGTGCTTCGCTCTCTCTCATCAACTTCTTGGGCTCACCAACATACTCCTTGGTTTCCTTCAAGGTCTCTTGAAACCATCTCGATTTCTTCTTCCCTAAAGTAACCTCCGATGGAGCAATACCCTCATGCCCTTCGGTCTCATCCATAGATCCCACCACAGAAGTTTGAGATCCTGAAGCACGTGCACCTATGGTCTGTGTACTAGACACCTGTGATCCTGTAGCTGTACAGGGTGGACCAATCACCCCTGAACTCGGTGTACCAGACACCTGAGGCTGTGTCCCCTGTGATGCATCATCCTGTATCTATGGGACCTCCTCAACTCTTGTCTTTCAACTCACAAGATCTCTTGAAGGCTCTTTCCTCCTCAAATCTAATATCTCTACTCAGGACAACTCTCTTCAATGTTGGGATGTAGATCCGATAGGCCTTTGAGACCTCACTGTATCCAACTAGGATCCCCTTCTCTGCTGTGGGATCCGACTTTGTCCTCTTCTCAGAAGGGACATGAGAGAAAGTCAGACACCCAAATATACGAAGGTGTCCAACATCTGGCCTCCTCCAAGTGAAGGCCTCCTCATGAGTCTTTCTCCACATAGCTCTATGTGGATTCCTGTTCTGCAGATACACTGCAATATTGCAAGCCTCAGCACATAAGAAAAATGGTAACCCATGATCATACAATATAGATCTCACTGCACCAACAATAGACCTGTTCTGCCTCTCGGCAACCCGATTCTGTTGGGGGTTGTAAGGAATGGTCAACTGTCTTCTGATACCCTCTTGGATGCAGAAGTCTCTAAAATCTGTGGAGGTATACTCACCCCCATTGTTCGACCTCAAGACCTTGATCTTTCTCCCTGTTTGGTTCTCCACAAGAGCATTAAACTCTTGGAACCTCTTAAAGACCTCACTCTTGGTCTTCAGGAAATAGATCCAGGTCTTCCTGGAGTGGTCATTAATGAATGTCACATAGTACTCACATCCACCCAAGGAAACTCATGACATGGGCCCGCACACATCAGAGTGTACCAAATCAAGTATCCTAGCTGATCTACTGTCACTGCTCGGAAAGACAGTCTTGGTGTACTTTCGAAGAGCACATCCCCTACAAACCTCCTATGCTCATTGTCGAACGGTGGCAATTCTGTCACAATCTCCCTCAACACCCTCAAAGCTCCATGATGCAAGTGAGCCATCCTCCTATGCCACATCTCACACAACTGAGTGCTGCTGCTGCTACTAGCCAAAGCATGTAATGGATGAAAGATGAGTCTGTATAGTTTCCCCTCATGAGCCCCAATCACTCTTGCTGATGTGATACTAGACCCCTTAGGGTGAATGAGCACCTGATTACCTTGGAAAGACACCTCAAATCCCCTATCCTGAATGGTGGAAACTGATATCATGTACTTCTTCAGCCCAAGGACATACAAGACGTCCTTGAACACCATGAGTGGCCTCAACTCCCTTTGAAAGAAAACTGTGCCATGCTTAGCTGCCCTTACTATGGTGTTATTCCCAATCACTGTCTCCAATTTTACCCCTGACACTTTAAGATCAGTAAAGTGCTCTCTAACACCAGACATATGACTGGATGCTCCACTGTCTATGTACCATACACTGGATGGTGTCTCAACTGTAGACAGACTGACAAGGAAGGAAATCTCCCTCTCAAACTGAGAAGCGAACTCACCCTCCTCAATTGATGCTGTTGTACCACCCTGCTTCTTCTTCCTGTTGGGACACTGTCCAGCATAGTGCCCCATCTTGTTACAAGCAAAGCATTTAACTTTGCTCAGATCCTTCTACTGCTCACCTCCCTTCTGTTGCTGCTTGGCCACACCCTTGGGACCCTTCTTGGTCTTCTTCTTGCCCTTTGCAGAAAGAGCAAGATCCTGATCATCATCCCCACCACGCTGCTGACTAGTAGATCCTGAGCCAATCCTGAGCTCCTTCTGTACAAAGTTATCCCATAGCCTCTCCCAACTAGGAATATGCTCTCTGGATACAATGCCTCGTACAAATGACTCCCATAGTTTGGAGAAGCCATTTAAGGCTGTCCTCACCAACTCTACTGGATCCACTACCTCCCCATAGCTGCCAACTCATCACGTATATGTGAAAACCTCGTGAGGAATGAAGCGACCAAATCAGTCTTACTCATCTTAGTGCCCCTCAATTTCTCTTGGAGCACCATCTTCCTATTTTGGTTTGGGCTCTGGTAAAGACTACACAAGGACTGCCACATCTGAAATGCAAAGTCCTTACCAGACACATGAGGAATTATATGGTCTTTGACTGCATCTAGGATAGTCCCTGGTCTTGATGTTTCTCTTCCTAAATTTAACCAAGAGCACTGAATCTGTAGGAGGGACCACATGATTTTCTACAATGTCCCATAGCTCACCCTCCTCCAAAATCAAAACTATCCTAGCCTTCCATGGGGACCAGTTACCAGATCCTGCTAGCCTATCCTCCACCCTCAACCCTCCAATTGACATGGTTGCCAACTGATGCTAAATGACCAAAGAATTTCTGCTGTCAAGGTGAGTTAAAAAATTTTGTCCACTGTTTGCAATTTATTCCATCTCTTTTGTGCCCTTAGGCTCTGATACCATGAAGATTTTCGAGGTACTGAAGGCTGTTAAGAACAGGTCTGTTGGAACTGTTTCAATGTCACTAACTGCTGCCTTCAAGAACTGATATAATGCTCATTTAATGCTTCTGTTATAAGGTTTAAAATAAGGAAAGTTTGCTGTCCAGAATTAGTCTTTTAACAGTCATTAAAACATGAGATACACCTCTGATCTTTTCCACTTAAATGCTGATAATAAAATCATGTATACCACAGAATTTAACTCAAGTATTTTTGTTCAACATGACCCTGGAAAAACCCCCAAGGGGAAAACTAGTGAAGAGGAATTTATTATGGAGCTCTTAAAGAATTATTACAGCAGAGAAAACTGATTTGCTACAGCAAACTTATCTCAAGTTTAGCAGCCAAAAAACTCCTTGAAAGTTGAGCCAGCCCTCCTTGAAATGCGCACCCCCTTCCTTGGAATTTGCACCCAGCTCCAACTCTGCTGTGCGCCCTTCTTCCTCTGCAAATGCGCCGTTCTAGTGTGTCCTTTCCTCAAGAGCAAGTGTGCCCTTTCTCCTCAAGTGCACACTTCTTCTCAAGTGCGCCCTCTTCTTCACTTCTTCACAATTTCTCTTCTCCTTTTCCTCAACTCTTCTCATTCAAGAGAACAATGCGCCCCGTTCTCCCTCTTGCTTTTGCTTTTGTTATCTCATTAGGCTAGACCTAGGAATCAAAGGCCAAGATTAGATCTTAGCTTTCTGAGATCAAGGGTGGAGATTAAATCTCCCCCTTCACTTAAGTTCCCTAAGTCACTTTAGAATTTAACGAGTTCATAAAATCACTTTGACCTTATAGCATAAAGTTAAGTAAGGGAGGGTTACTTTTCCCCCTTTAGTGTTAGGCACATCAATAACACCAGGGGACCACTTCCCAAGGTACCAAAACTTAACAATCTGGTCCACAACTCTTCCAAGCATGAAGATGGGCTGTAGCCTCTTGACTTAGATGCCAAATCCACTGCAAACAGCCCAAGATAATTGCCAAACAAGGTCCAAGATCACTCTAAATCACTGCTCTCCAATGCTGCTCCAAAGCTCCAAATGCTCAATGAGAGAGGTGTGAGGCAAATAGAGGGGGGGTCTCTTTATAGTTTTTTTCTAGGGTTTAGATTGCTAAAAATTAGGTTTTAGGTATTTAAAATAAAATTGACTTAGTCATGTACAGGTTCGAGTTTGAAAACACTGCCTGCACCTTTGCTTTCAATTTTTCTCTATCTTTTGGGATCTTTTCTTCTTATGATTTTTCTATCATGTGTCTTCTCTCTGTATGTCTTATGTCCGTATATGTGCTTCATGGGTATGGCATCTTCTCTGGTATGTTTTGAGCATATGGTTTCTTTGTCTTCTGTTTTATGGCTGCATCTTCTTTGTAGTTATGTCTGGTCAGGGGAATCTCTACAGTTAGGCGCTTGTCTTTGAAATTCTTGCTGCAGGTTACGGTCAGACATTCTTCTTCTGGGGTTCACACTATTGTATGTATTCTTCTTGTCGTTGGGTATGGTCATTGTGCTCTTTCCCATGTATTTTGTTACTTACTTTTTAATAAAATTTCTCTAAAGTTTCTTCAATAAAATTTCTTTGAAGTATAACCATTAGAAAAATTAAAAACCCTTTAATAATAAATAAAGTTGCATATGCCATAGACTTGTAGGGCCAAGGAACTCTGAGTCTTGCTCTTGTCAAGGACATCCATGAAACCCAAACTCTATTCCTCACATGCTCCAGAACCAATATGTTTCTTTTGATACCATGTGGAAAATGTGAATACAAATACTTGGGAGATGTGGTATATGATATTGTATTCAAATAGAGTCATCTAGTACAATGAGGTAGATCATCTTANAGATCTTGCTTGTGCTTTTATATCTTGAATGTAATGTGATCTTCATGTGTTGAATGAATCTTGTATGAATGCACTGAATAACTAGATAACTCAATAAACATCTGCACAACAACAAATCAGTGGTAGTTAGTGATCCAAGCAAAAAATTTGGCTTGGGATCATTACAAACAAACATGCAAGTAGAACATGATGGGGTTTGCAAAGGATGCCCACTTGGCAAGAATGTCAAGAAATTTTTTGCAAACAGTGACAGTAGATCCCAAGGGATCTTGGACATCATACATTCAGATGTATGCAGATAGATGACGGTGCCCTCCCTAGGAAATTTTGTATACTATGTCATTTTCACAGATGACTACTCACATAAAACATGGATCTACTTCTTGAAAGCGAAGGATGAAGTCTTCAGTAAGTTTCAAGAATTCAAGGCTTTGGTTGAGAATTTATCTGGAAGAAAGATTAAAATCTTGAGATTTGATAATGGAGGTGAGTACACCTCAAATGAGTTCAAGGACTTTGTAGAGAAGCAAGGATTAAGAGGGAGTTGACAACTCCCTACAACCCCCAGTAGAATGGGGTTGCAGAAAGGAAGAACAGATCTATTGTGGAAGTTGCCAAAGCAATGATCCATGACTAGAACTTACCCATGCACTTATGGGCAGAAGCATCCAGTACAATTGTATACGTTCAAAATAGAAGTCCTCACAAGATATTGGGTAACAAGACACCTAAATAGGTGTTCACTGGAAAGAAACCAGAACTCAATCACTTGAGGATATTTGGTTGTCCAGTGTATATGCATGCTCCCAAGGAGAAGAGAACGAAGTTGGACCCTTCAGGAAGGAAGGGCATATTTGTTGGATACAGTGAGACTTAGAAGGCTTATAGAATATATCTTCACGGTCAGAGACAGATTGAGATCAATCGGGATGTGAGATTTGATGAAGATGAAGCCTTCAGAAAATCTAAGGAGTCTCACTTAGATGAGGACAGAGAGGAGCAGGAGGCTCCAAGGGATGTTGCCATGGTTGACTCTAATTCAAGGGAACATGTTCCAGAGGTTCAGAAAGAAGTGGTAGAGTCAGAAAGACCGATAGATCCACCCAAAGAAACTGTTGTTACTAGAAAGAGACCAGCTTGGCTACGGGACACTTTGGAGGAAGTTGAAGGACATGCAGCTCCTAAGGGCTCTTTCAAAGAGAGAAAGAGACCACACAGGTTTTCCAGCTATGTGGCGTTGATGAGCAAAATCATTGATGCAGAACCTTCCACTTTTGAAGAGGTTGCCAAGCATCAAGAATGGAAGGATGCCATGATGGAGGAGTATTAGTCCATCATGAAGAATGATGTGTGGGCAGTGGCCCCGAGACCAAAAGGGAAGTCAATGGTGACTTCCAAGTGGATCTACAAGATCAAGCATGCTGCAGAAGACAACATAGAGAAGTACAAAGCAAGATTTGTGGCTAGAGGATTCTCCCAGAAAGAGGGAGAAGATTATGACGAGACCTTTGCTCCGGTAGAAAAGTACACTTCCATCAGATCAATTATTACGATTGCTTCCGTGATGGGATGGAAATTACACCAGATGGATGTCAAGACAACCTTCTTGAATGGTGTAATTGAAGAAGAAATGTACATAGAGCATCCACAAGGATTTGTAATCCATGGGAAGGAGTCCCATGTGTGAAAATTGAAGAAGGATTTGTACAGGCTGAAGCAGGCACCCAAGGCATGGTATGCCAGAATAGACAACTATCCGATGAGCTTGGGGTTTACCAAGAGTGATGCAGATCCCAACCTTTACTACAAGGTTGATAATGGTTGTTCGTTGATCTTGTATGTGGATGACCTGTTTCTAATAGGAGACGAGAAGCTCATAGTTGGGTGCAAGAGGGAGCTCACCTCAGAGTTCGAGATGAAGGAGCTAGGTCTAATGCACTATTTCTTGGGATTGGAGGTGTGGCAGAGGCCAGATGAGATTTTCCTTAGCTAAGGAAAATATACTGTTGAGATCTTGTAGAGATTCAAGATGATGGATTGCAAGTCCATGGCCACTCCTATGATGACGAATATGAATCTCTTGAGTGATTCATCTTCAGATTTGGTGAATCCCACGATGTACAGACAGTTGATCGAATCCTTGATGTACCTAGTTAACACCAGGTCGAACATCTATTTTGCAATGAATGCCTTGAGTCAGTACATGGTTGAACCCAGACATGTACATTGGATAGCAACGAAATATGTGTTTAGGTACCTACGTGGTATGATTGGATATGGATTGAGATATGTCTCAGATGTAGAAAAGAAGTTGCAGGGTTATACAAACTCTGACTGGGCAGGGAGTGCAGTGGACCAGAAAAGCACCTCAGGGTGTTGCTTCAGTTTGGGATCAGACGTGATCTCAGGGTTGAGCAGGAAGCATACGTCAGTGGCCCTCAATACAACAAAGGCAAAGTATATTGCAAGTCGTGAAGCAGTGTGGCTCTGGAAGTTGCTTGCAGGGTTATTTGATCTAGAGTCGGAGCCAACTTTGATACATTGTCACAATCAAAGTTGTGTGGAGTTATCAGAGAATCATGTGTTTCATGACAAGTCGAAGCATATAGAGATCAAATACCACTATATCCGAGACATGGTGCAGAGAGGAGTTGTGGAACTCCGTTACATATCCACTGATGAGCAGATAGCAGACATTATCACCAAGCCTCTGTCTATAGTGAAGTATGAGTACTTCAGAGACAAGCTTGGCGTAATGCAAAATGTCCACCCTCATTGAGAGGGAAACTTAATGTTTCTCCTCCAGTCGGCTTTCCCCTCTGGCCAAGGGTTTCCCAGATCAGTCATGTGAGGTGACTGAGGGAGTAATGTATAGTCGAGTACAGATCTTACCTACGCCATGTGAGGTGGCTAGGTGTGAATAAGACTTGCAGCATAGCCTTGCCTACTTCATGTGAGGTGGCTAGGTGTGAATGGGGCTATGGTCGTAGTCTTGCCTACACCATGTGAGGTGGGTAGGTGTGAATAAGACTACTAGGAGAGGAGAAACATCACAGCGCGGTACAGTCTTGCCTACGCGTGAGGTGGCTAGGAGTGAATAAGACTTGTGGCAAGTCTTGCCCATGCCATGCGAGGTGGCTAGGTGCAAATAAGACTTGGAGCATGGTCTTGGACCATGGGATAGTGTTGCCTAAGCCATGTGAGGTGGCTAGGTGTGAATGGGGCTATGGAGGCAATGTTCCCCATACCATGCGAGGTGGATGGGTGTGAATAAGACTGCAAGAAAAAAAGAAGGAACATCACAACACAATCAGGAGGACTATGGCAGTAGTTGTGTATTATTGGACAGTATGGGTAGTTGTGTGCTACGAGATGATTGCAGCATAGTCTTGGATATCGTGACAGGTGATTTGAGCTACCAATGGCATGGTAGTATTTTTGTGCTACTAGTTGATTGCAGACTAGTCAATGGACTACCAGAAGAAGACATCATGAAAGATACCTCCTTAGCTAAGAGGGAGTGTTGATGTTTGGTAGCTGCGGGAGGTACTTTCCCTCCTAGACGACCTTTCTTAGACGAGAAGAAGATTTCGGAAGCAAGAGAACCATTGAACAAATGTGGAAATATCCCAGAAGAGAAGTCCACCCAGAAAGATTAAAGAATAATGAAGTGACACCATCCCAAAAGAGATGTCGGCCCAGTAAGGAGGTCAAGAAAACTATAAATTCAAAGTGCTTTGGCTCATTTGAGACACTCACTCACACTCTCTCATACACAAAAAAGGAAGGTGCAAGTCTAAGGAAGGTGACACAGCAACTGCAGTAGCAGAAGTTTCTTATTGTTCAGTCTTTGTGGTAACTCTCTCTTGTGCACTACCCTAAGTAGAGGTGCGCCACTCTTCTTTGGTGCTGCTGCTGCAGCCGGGTTGGTATTTCTGGTTGTATTTTTAGCTAGCCATTGTGCTAGGGTTTATCTGTTGGTTCATGGTTGGACTTGTTTGGATGGAATCTCTCTAAGAAAGGTTGGATGGGTTTTTCCCCCATTTGGGGTTTTCCTAGGATAAATTTGTGTGTCTTCTTGTGCTTGTTACTGCTGCTCTTATTTTCAGTACATGATATAAATGCTAATCTGAAAGAAGATCTAAATATACTGGTAAACCTAATTGCTCTGTAAAAGTGAATAAAATCTAACAGTAATGAGAAACATTACATTGTAGTATCAGAAAAAAGAATTTTGTGTGGCGTGGCCCAGCTTGGAGCTGGGGATGCTACACATGATGGTTGAAATGATTTTCTAAACATTACATTGTAGTATCAGAAAAAAGAATTTTGTGTGGCGTGGCCCAGCTTGGAGCTGGGGATGCTACACATGACGGTTGAAATGATTTTCTAGCAGTCTACTCCTTCACAGTCATGCTCATATTAATTGGCAGAAATTGGATTATTATGGCTTCTAGGAACAGCCAAAGAAATCACTAAACCAAGAGGCTCTCGATGAAGATATTTGCTCCAAACCAATCCATGGTATCCCTTAATCTTAAGCGATAAAACAATCAAAAGAACAAGTAACTATAGCATTGAGCATTGCTTATATAGTTGCAATTGTGTTTAAATGTCCTTACCCTAAAGCAGGAGAAATATCACAAATGCATAGCTCACATAAGCATGTGCACAGACATCCACCATCCTAGGAGGTAAACACACCAGAAACTATGGCTTGTAATAATCATGCAAATTAAGCATCTCTACGAAGCAATATGGCTTGTAGTAATAATTATCTTATCTTATCTAAGAAGTAAATGAGATAAACTCCCACCATTAGATGGATAAAGTTGCACACAAACACCCTTGGATTTTGAATATTTCCCTTTTGAACTCTTACCTCTGTGTGGGCATCAACATTGACATGTGTGTCACAGCGTACACCACGAAAAAAAAGATCACCACCAGTAAAAATTTTCCCAAGGCAAACATTTAATGTGACCTCCGAATCATCCACATGAAAACCTGCAGCCATGAGAAAACAAATAGGGATTTAAGTGCTCGAAGGGAGGAAAATGAAATCTGTTTACAGACAAATAGAGTTATGCTGTCAAAAAACAAAGACAAAAAATGTGAATTAATCTATATTATCCAGACAACATATTGACTGTTCAATTCTGCAAAGGAAGGATACCAAATCACGTATGAATCTTTGCACAACCAAAAACCAACAAGGGATTTTACAACAAAGAATGCTTGTTGAACAATACTTGAATAATTTTTTACAAATGCCAGAAACATTTCTATGCTCATCTTTCAATTCCCATCACAAAATTTTGGCATTCTCCTCCATTATTGTTTGCTAAAAGGGATTTAGTTCCTACTAACCACATCTCATTACCATCAACTAGAGTGGTCAACTACGCGATATTTCCCCCAGTTCAAATTCCCTTTCTTTCATCTGCATACTACAAATAGTGCATTCATTGATTCCAGACAAAAACACAATCACTGCTTCTGAAGGAGATCCAAACGTAATAGCACCCAAACAATCCTGCAAGTTCATTCTTAAACTTGATACAATCTTGATGTAATAGTCGGTTTTTTACAGTACAGTAATGTACAAGTAATGTTGATGTTCATACTTTGATTGGTTACAACTTGTGTATTCCACTAGAATTTGTCCCTCGAGCATTTCTTGGATTGTAAAGTTCATTGCATTAACAACTTGAGGCTCTATTTCTTTTCATGTCCTGATTCACAATGATACATAGAGGCATTGTACAAGCTTTATTTTACATAGCCATTGGGTTAAAGATGCTCAAACTGCAACACTACTTTTCATACTGAATGGGTCCAAAAGCATATTTTTAGATGTCATAACACAAAGTAAAAGATTAAAAAACACAATAGTGATGCAGCATAAGGCACAAAAATGAGAATGTCTCTAGACAAGAATAGTGCTTTTCCATAAAAGGGGTTGACAAGAATGTCCCATGGACCTTCACAAGAGAATCCAGCCAAAGCAAAAACCAATGGTAACTAATGCCAGCAATAACCAAAATAATCATAAGGTTTCCATTATTCTGTCAACTAAAGTTCACCAATGCCACTACTCACACAGATCTATGCCAAGATATCAGTGAGGTGCATCTATGTGGATAAAAGATCATAAAATGTGAGAGAAAACTATAGTTTAACATTAGTCATGAGATTATAATCAATAAAACAAAATCAGCTGGAACGAATGTTGTGGTTGTTAATTTCATTGCATATAAAATTTGAAACCAACCAGAAAACATATGAAGAAATGGCCTTTAAAATGTCTTTGCAATACATTAGATATCAGTAATTCTACTTGTTATCCCCATTTTGTGGATAACTAAGGAGATTATGTCTCGAGGCCCTCAGGTTGCAGATATGGAGTACCGAGAGACTACTTGACCAGCAGTACCCTTTTGCACAGATAGAAAGCCCACTCACCACCACAGATGGTCACAGTTTTGCAGATGGAATCCACCACACCAGCTAGCTTCCAGAAGGCAGTGGACCTTGCTCCATGAGGTACAATTCAGTATTATGGTGAGCATTGTTGAATTTAAAGCAGCTGCAAGAGCCATTCTCCCCGGAGGATGGCCTAAGTGTTGATATTATGGTAGCTGCGAGAGGTATTTACCTCCACATGTAAACCTAACGAGAATAGAATACTCCGGAGAGCAAGAAGAAACCTTAATGAGTTGGCTAATAACCCTAGAAGACATGTCGGCTCAAGAGGATAATTTATATTAGGTTATTAGCCTTCAAGAGATAAAGTCGGCCAGAAGAATTAATATATACTGAACAGACACATACCCAGAATGAGAAGTCGGCCCGGGCAGTTAGCCAGAATTAGTATAAATACAGGAGACCAATTCTCATTCTGGCAGGCTGTCTCAGAATTGCAGAGCAGAAACTTGTGCGCATTGCAGTGCCCAGTCTTGTGCGCAGGTTTGAGGAGAGTTACCATTGCAACTACTGCAACTAGCAGATCATGTTTGTCTTGGACTATCTCTTGGTTAGGGTTTGGACTATCTGATTTGCTCTTGTTGATGCACTATCCTTGGGGAAAGGTGCACTACCCTTTGTTTGGCTATCTAGCCTAGGGTTTGCTTCCGGAATGATTATCTGTCAAGGTTAAGGTGCTCGGAGGGTGGCTTCGGCCTATGGTTCGGTGACAATAGTGATATTGTCAATGGTAAAATGAGCACATCCATTATATTCTAACAGGTTATGGGCCCACGCCTCCTTCATTCAGTCTAACCGTTGGAAGGAAACATAGCCGTAAGGATATTAATCTCGTTGAAGAACTGCCGATAGGGTTTCTAGCAGGAGCAGTCACCATAGCACTGTCGCTAGGGTTACTAGCAAGTGCAGTTGCAAAAACCCTAATGCTCTTGTTGAGGCACCTTAAATGAAGGGATTGACCTAATCTCCGGATAGATCAGTGCACCCTAGCCTAGTGTATCTCCTGGTACTCTCAGAAAGCCAAGACGTGAAGTTTGAGCTTTTGGTCAAATCTAGGGTTGACCAAGTCAAAGCAACCATGATGGTCAAATCTAGGATTGACCAAGTCAAAAAAAATCATGACTTACTCTATGAAGTCAGAGAACAAGGTTAGATGGAGCTTCTAACTTCAGAGCATGAAGACAAGGATTGATCTCGATCCTTGCCAAGAATAAAGTGTTGGATATCGCGGAAAGGAAAGATCGTGAAACCAAAATTTGAAGAAGGAAAAGAGAAGAACCGCAAAATGCAAATGATGGAGAATAATATATATATATATATATATATATATATATATATATATATATATATATATAAAATAAAAAATCATTAACAACACAATCAGTCAAAATTACCGAGAATTATTCACCCCCAAAGTACCAAGAAAATGGCAAAATTAAAAAATCAAATTGAAAAATAGACCAAGAATGCAAAAAATGCCCGACAATTACTCAAAAAAGCATTACAAAAAACTAATGACTAATTACGAGAAGAAATAAAGGTCAATAAAGAGGCACTCAGACAAGAACTGACCCAAAATCTAAAAGAAGAGATTTCAAAAGAAGTCGGAAGCAAATTACGAAAAGGCATAGAAATTCTAAAACAAGATCTTAAAGACTATATTTTTCAAGAAATTAGGATTAACTTACAACAAGGTTTGGGAACTTTAAAAGAGAAATAAAAGAATTACAACAAAGTCCTGGCCTACTAATACTACAACATCAGAAACAAAGCACATTGAGCTTTAAAGTTAATAAAGGCCACCAACAAGTTCCCCAATCACAATCAAATGATTCAAGCACATCTAACATATCACCACCACCCACCGCAATCACTTTACAATTCAAATCCTCAAACCATATCACAATATCAACCTCTAATGATTTACCCTACCAAAGCCAAAATTGAACTATACCAATACAATGGCAGCGATAACCAATGCGGGGCTTGGTTTAAAAATCAAGAATATTTCCAAATATATAATAATATAAACCAATGAAGAAAAAGTAAATATGCATCCATGTTCCTCAAGGCATCAGATAATTGGTGTTATATGGGTGGAAAGAAAGAACTAACCATACACTTGGAACCTTTAAAATGATTTTTTTAAAAAGATTCCAGGCATCTCGAGCAAGAATTCTTTTCCAACTCACCAGGCTACAACAAAAAAGGCAACGTAGATGAATTTACATATCAATGGGAATCCCTTGCCACCCGAGTATTTGGATTATTTGATGATCAATTAATCCAGTATTACATAGTATCCTGCCGCATATCCAAGACGATTTAAAATTACATGAGGTCACTAACGTTGAAATAGCAAGACGCAAGGCAAAAAGCAGCAGAAGAAAAGCTAGAAGGCCAATCAAGATTCGAAAAGTTTTATTCAAGAAGAAACAAAAACCAATTACAAACATGTGAGACTAACAAATATATACCACCTAACTTACAAGAAGATAGAAGAAGTCGAGATTACCAAAGAATAAGAGAAGGTAAAAGTAAATACTGTGGTGAAAAATGGGACCTAAGACACTGATGTCGCACAAAAGATAAGTCAAAAAAACTATACACTTGTCAAGCAAAAAAACATCGAGGAATCGTAATAATGTAAGAGTCGCACCGTAAGAAATGGTAAACAATCAAAATGACATGTCAAACCTCTTAGGTAATGACACCAAGAATATCATTAGCAGCCATCACAGTAATTTACCAAACACAAACACTAAAATTGTGACACATAAAAAGAGATAACGCCACAAAGGTTAATCGACATGTGAAGTACCTACAATTCTTTCTCGACATCAAGGTCATAGCGGAACCTTAAAATTGTTTGTATATCGTCCAAATTCCAAATATGAAAGGAATGGTTGCAGACGGTAAAAAAATTGGAAATGTCAGGAAATTCCATAAGATGAAACTCCAAATTCAAGATTTCAATCTGAAATTCGAATTTTACACCGTACCCCTAGGAAGAGTAGATGTGGTTTTAGGAGTACAATGGCTGTAAACTTTTAGGTACTCCACTCAAATACCAACCAAGAGCATTTCATCAAATCTTAAAATGGTACAAGGCATTTATAAATTATGGTTTTCAACCCCCCCAAAACACAAGTTGTATCATCTCAACAGATGGAAAAAAATGATTCAAAAAGGAGCAACTACCTATTTTATCCAATGCCACCACACGGGAATACAAGAACTGCATCAAGACTCAAAAATTTAGAAATCCAAGACCCATCTAAACACACAAGAAGGTGTTTCAAGACTTCCATGGACTTACATCCACAAAGAAGAATTGAACACATAATTGAAATTAAACCATGGTCAAGTCCAAATACTAGACCATACATATATCCCCATCATCATAAAACAAAATAGAAAGATAGTTCAAGACTTGTTAAATGTGGTATTATCACAAAAAATAGAAGCCCATATTCAAAATTTCAATCAGACTAAGATTTAAAAGAAAGATGGTTCTTCAGTTATGGCGATTTATCGTATTTAATAAGATAACAATCAAGAATAAATTTCCCATTCCTTTCATCGAAGAAATGTTGGATGAACTTCATGGAGCCAAATGTTTTTCAAAAAATGATCCGAAAGATCAGGATATTACCTGATTAGGGTAAGATTAGAAGATGTACCAAGGACCGCCTTCCAAACCCATGAAAAAAACTACGAATTCAAGGTAATGCCATTTTAATAACTAATGCTTTACCTTCCGCTACAACTATGAATCCTAACTATTTCACCTACACTCCTCGTAAAATATGTCGGTTCTTTGATCACATATTAGTGTACAAAGAAACATGAAGGAAGACATAAATCATTTAGGACAAGTATTGTCTATTCTAGAAAAAAAATCAATTCTATGCAAAATGTCAAAATGCACTTCTCGGCAAGGGAGGAAGTAGAATATCTCGGCCACATTATTTCCAAAAGGGAGTTAAGGTAGAACCAAACAAAATCAAAGCAATTACAAAATGGGTCCTCACCAAAAAGTATATCTATATTAAGAGGATTTTTAGGCTTGGCAGAATACTACCGACGATTTGTCAAAACTATGCTCATCTAACTACCCCCTAAATAAATCCTCCTAAAGAAAACTCTTCCATTGGAATGAAGATTCTGAAAAATGTTTTAGAAATTGAAAAGAAATTATGTCCACAACCCCCATGTTAGCTACACCTGATTTTTCCAAACCCTTCATAATTGAATGTGATGCTTCGTGTTTTAGGACGGGAGGCCATGATGCAAATGGGCAAATTCCAATAAAGATTTGAAAGTAGGAAACTAAACAAAAGAATGTTTAATAACCACATACACAAGGAAATGCTTGAAATCATGCATGCATTAACCAAATGGCGACAATACCTCTTAGGAAGAAAGTTCTTGGTATGTACAGATCATAATAGCCTACAGTATTTGTTACAACAAAAACATTAACTACTAAACAACAAAAGTGGATAGAAAAAAATTGCCACATTTGATATGGAGATATTACATAAGAGAGGAAAGATAACATAGTGGTTCATGCCCTTTCACGAAAAGATGTTAGCACAAGTTTTATGTATCAATCGCACCTTAATGGTTGAATGAAATCTGAAGTGAATATGCCAAAAAACACAAAGACATGCTCCATAATCAATGATTTAACCTAATACCCCAAGTTTGAATGGAAGAACGGTATTATCCATGGTATAAAGGAAGAATTTATTTTAACAAACACCAATTCAAAAATTTAAAATCAAGGTACTCTAAGAAGCTCATGACTGTCCAACAACAAGCCACGTTGGATTTTTCAAAACATATTATAATGCTCGTCAATCATTCTTTGGAAAGGGATGAGCATGTATATTCAGAAGTATGTAGCAGAGTGTGATCTTTGCCAAAGAAACAAGACTCAAAATATATCAACATCTGGGGTACTCCATCCGCCATATTATTCCTAATAAAAAATGGGAAGAAATCTCAATGGATTTATTGAAGGATTACCAGTATAAGAAGGAAAAGATAAAATATTAGTATGATAAGAGATGTATTCAACTAAGCACGCACATTTTTATGGGAGTAAGAAAATCAGACTCCGCAAAACAAATAGCAACAGTATTCTGTAAAAATATTTACAACTTTCATGGGTTCCCGAAAGTCATCACCAATGATAAAGATGCCAAGTTTAAAGGAAAACTTTTGAGGGAGTTTTGCAAACAAATCTGGACGTCTCTTAATATGAGCTCAGTTTATCATCCTCAAACAGATGGACAAACAAAAATTGTCAACAAGTGCTTAGAACCTTACCTTCGCTAGTTTCCGGCCAACTGATAAGCAAAATAAATGGTTTTAATGGTTGCACTGGAATGGTGGTATAACTCCACATATCACACATCAGCTAAAATGACACTATTTCAAGCTCTTTATGGATATCCACCACCATCATGGAAAGAGTTAACCACAAATCAAACAAAAGTTGGCATCAGTAAAAGATCTTTTAGACGAAAGTCAAAAAGCTGTGCAAATTCTCAAGGAAAACTTGGTTATAGTAAGAAACAGAATGAAGTAATCAAGCTGATCAACACCGAACAGAAATAGAATTCGAAGTTGGAGAATGGGTATTCAGGAATTTCAACCCTACAAACAATTATCACTTAAGGAAAGAATAAATTAGCTCCTAAATATTAAGGACCATATCAAATTAACAAAAAATCAAATACGTCTTATGGATTGGACTTACCAGATAAAAGTCGTATCCACAACGTTTTTCATGTATCATGTCTAAAAAAAGTTGTTGGACAACGCCAAAAGGTGCAAACTTTGCTTCCTCTGTTGGATGAAGAAGGCAAAATCATTTTAGAACCAGAAGCCATTATTGCCTCTAGAGAAAAGAAGTTACGATCTCGCATAATAAAAGAATATCTTATCAAATGGAAAAACCTCCCAGAAGAAGATGCAGCATGGGAATCAGAACATTTTCGTCAATTACACCCGTCATTACTAGTGCTTTGAGGACAAAGCATTTTTAAGAGGAAGGCAATGTTATGAACATAAAAAATACATATAAATAGATATTCATAACATAAATAATTAATTAGTAAATAGTAGTTATTAATAATGAAAGGACATGTTCTCAAAGGACATGTCTATTGGTTAAGTGCACCCCTGCGTGGGTATATAAACAAGCCCTCATTCTCAATTGTACTCATCTTATTTTTATCAATTACTCATATTTTTTCAATATATATTATTATTACAATTGCATACTTGGTTTCTCTATTACAAGTTGCTGAAGAAAAGGAACCCACAAAGAAGACTAAGCAGGATGAAAGAGACTTCTTCTTCTGAAGGTAACAATACTCTTCTTAGTTCTTGTACATATCTTGTTTGCATAAGTCTTTGTACATATCTTGTATATCTATGGAAGAACAACAAGATAAGGATTGTTATCACTATACAAGAAAGGATGAAATATATCAAACAAATCTTGTGGAAGCTATTACAAGATAAACCGAAATCAGAATCAATCTTGAAGAAACCTAGAAGAAAGAAGTCAACAAACAAGAGAAAAATTGGAGAAAGACTTATGACGCTTTGAAGAAGACAATAAGGATGCAGACAGAAACGTGGACTCTCCTAGATGGAGGGAGTCGATTATATATCACCATAAAGAAGAGCATGTATTCATACATGAAGCAAGGATTAGGAGGGAGCTAATCCTACGATCCATTGAAGATGATGAAGTATATATCCATGGTAGCAAACATGAAAAGCAGTATGTGTTCAGTTCGACCTTAGAAGAAGTCTTCTTCAAAGAGAAGACTTAAAGTATCCCTGGTTGTCCATTCACATCCGTGATCCTATGATGAAAGGAAAACGTGGAATCTTTAGGGCATGGAATCTATAAGAAACTCCATGGACCCAAGAGCTAAAGAAAAACATGAAGATTCCAAGAAAGAAAGAGAAGCCATAACAACCAGTCATTGTATCGAGAATCACGAGATTACCAGCCTGATATGAACTCACTAAAAGCAATCAAGCAGAGGAACTGAAAGTCGTGATAAAGAACAGTGTATGGAAATCTAGAACTAGAGGTTCTCCCAGATGGATGGAGAAGACTATGATGATTGCTTGTTCCAATAAACCAGACATATCTCTACATGAGTTAGTATATCATCCGCAACATCCATGAGTTGGAATTCTACATCAGATAAATGCAAAGACTGTTCTCCAGAGCAATTGAACAAAGAGCGTATGAAGAGCAACCTCAAGACTTTGAGGCATACCAGAAAGAGACCCTTGTATGCTGATGGAAAAAGATAACTTGGTGGAGAACCTCCAGTGCACAGCAGAAGCGTGGTGAAGATTTTTCTATAACAGAGATATTGTATCAAGATGATTACTCAGATCTCATGATGACAGAAGAAGTGCCACATGGATATGTTCCAGTGTTCCAAACAATGATATACTTTATTGATCAGAGCTACATGAAGCCTTCAGAGAAAAACTAGTGTTCCAAACCGAAGTACATTTGAAATCAAGCATCACATTATCCGTGATGAAGTCCAGAAAGGAGAAAGTGGTTCTCCAATACATAGCTCCACAGATGAGCAGATAAGCAGACATTTTGGTAAAGCTTCTATCCAAAATGAAAGAGTTTGCGTACTCAAGCTGGAGCTCGTGGAGACAACTTCCTTATTGAAAAAGGAAGAGATGACTCCCAAGTTGGGAGGGAGCAATGATATGTATTAATTTATGGACAGTCATTTTTCAATTCGAAAAATGGCCCAGGATGAGCAATTTCCTTTCTAGTTCGAAAAGTGGATTGAGATTTATGATGGACAGACATTTTCCAGTTCAGAAAATGGTCCAGATTGTTAATGTACCATAGACAGCGACTTCCCATTGTGGTTAACATGGGGAGTGGTCTAGGGCAGTCTCTCTTCTTGATGGTTACTCAAGAAGACTGGCCCGCCTCACCGGAC
>SNQJ01S0072645.1:13230-47941 GCA_010110895.2 Picea sitchensis
TTATTCCGGCTAAGATTCTTTTTTCTTTTGATCTAGCTGAGTGTTGTTATTTTATTCAGCCGTAGCTGCTTATTTGTATTCCGGCTAAGATCCTTTGTTTGTTGATCTAGTCGAGTATTGTCAGTTTATTCAGCCGCATTCAGCCATTTTGTGATCCACAGAGATATCATAATACAAACTTTGCAGTCCTTTGTCGCATTTATTATTTGTATGATCATTTATATGTTGTAAACCTTTGATCCTACACACACATTAGCAGTGTTTCCTAGACTAGCCAAGTCAGGAACATTACAATTATAGTAATAATTAATATGGAGTCTAAGGAAATAATTTGCATAATATAATATTTAGGAATATTATAAGATTTGTTGTGATGAACTATTCCAGTGGAATATCCATGGCAATTTACAAATCATATTGACATCAAAGAATTTTTTTTTCGGGTATTTGTGGGAAATTTTAGGATCCAAGAATTGGATTAATAAGAAAGTCACGGAACCCTAGCCAAGGTGGATGGGTCTATTCATAAAAACCCTAGGATGTAGCAAAATATATATATATGAGGCTAGAAGAAAAATTCGTTAATATATCTCACAACATGTTTCTCCTCATGGCAGTGTTAGAGAACAAGTTCAGACCTTTTGAGGAGGTTTTTGGCTCTAACTCATAACTAGATCAAATGAGAAATCAATATATAGTGAAGGCCCAAAAAGGGAGTCAAAAAAGGGCTCGAGAAAGAGAAACTAAATTCCAATTCCATCTCTCCTTCACAACCTCTATTCAAAATGGAACTGAAAGTAGATATCAACCCTATCAAGGTGATATTGGCATTGTTAAGTTGAATCATTGGTTGCAATAGTTAGAACTGTATTTAAATATCCATAATATATATGAAGAGAATACAATTTAATTTGTGTGACTGAAACTAGAGGGTCGTGCACTAACTTGGTGGGAAATCCACACATAGATAATTAGAATGGAGGGTGATCCACCAGTAACTAAGTGGGAGGATTTTAAAACCCTCATCAAGTCCTAGTTCTATCCTATTGGATATGTAGAGGACTAGTCGATCCATTGGCATCACTTCAAGTAAAGGCAAGGGTAGAGTGTGCAAGAGTATACCACCAAATTAAAGAAGATGGCGATCATGATGGGTATCTCTCTAAAGAACCCAAATGTTCCTTTTACCCATTATGCATACAAATAGGAATACACAGAAGATGAGGACTTTAAAGAGGTGTTTTAGAAACTATGGGGCCAAATGAACATAGAAGAAGGTGATGGTAAGGCTAATTATCATCTCTAGAATGGGTTACTCTACTAGCTAGACAAGCTCCATGTTCCTAAAGGTGAAATATTGCAACTTATGAGAGAGGCTCACACCTCCAAGGTTGCATGACATTTTGGTGTTGGGAAGACAGTTGCCAATTTACAAAGGTATGTGTATTGGCCCAGAATGTAAGAACATATAAAATGGTATATTAGAGGATGCATATGTTGTTGTACCAACAAGCCTAGTAATAGGAAGCAAGGTCTATACCATCCCTTACTTATACCCAGTCGACTTTGGGAAAACATTTCCATGGATTTTGTTTGTGCTTCCAAAGGGATTTGATGTTCCATTAGGGTAAGTGCCTCCATCCCACCCCCAGGGATGGAGGCACTCCCAGGAGCATGGTTGCTTCCAGGACTAGACATACTCCCAAAGGAATTTCCCTCAGGGGTAGCCATAGACCCTAAAGGAGAACCATTCCCAAAACTAGTCACAGGGAAGAACCCCCTAGGAATAGATGTATGGATAAAGGGATAGAAACCCATTGTGCAAATTCCCCCCCAGGGAAATGTGTGTTAACCCATAAGAAATTAAATCCTCTAGACACATTATTTCCCCCAAACTGACTAGAGACAGTCCTAAAACCACTAGGAATGTTCCAACCAAAAGGGAAATCAACACTCGACAATGTTGGCTCACTCATAGGAATGGATAAGCTGGAATGAATTCCACTCCCCATGTTAAAACCAAGACTCAGACCCCACTATAAGGAGATCCAAGTGTGGGTATCATAACTGGTGGCATGGGCATGGGAATTTTAGGTATACTGATGGATGGAAAAGAAGACCCGACTAGTATCCTCCAAATAGAGGGACCTATAGAAACATATATATATGGTATAGGTCCAATAGAACTCAATGATGGAAAAGTGGACATTAGTGGGATGCCTTCAGTCTTGATCGTAGATGGGATTGATGGCTCAGCCACACTAGAAGTAACGCTTGGGCCTGACATGGTGTGAAGGTCGTTGAAAAAAGAAAAAGGTTCACTAAATTTTTTCCTTACTTGGATAAGTATGGGTGCATCTGGATTAGTCAAAGGAGGGTTAAAGTTGGGTGGAGGACTTTCTTCCACCACTTCCACTTCAACAAGACCAGTCTCCTCAAACCAAAGATGGAACTCTTTGAATTTGTAGCTAGTTGTCTCGCATCATTTGAGAGGTGGTTATACCTTCATGATGAGCTTGAGTCCTCATATTCTATGGGAAGGAATTGGTGTTTCAGCCATGGTGAAAATAGTATGTGAAAATCAAAATAAAATTCAACCTAAGGCTGACGTAGAATCAGAACCAAAGAGCATGGCCCTAAAAAATCTAGGAAAATAACAAGAAAACCAATGGCTCGAGGGGCCTTCTGAAAACCAACCCTTTGGGGGAGATGAAGTCCCCATAAGATTGGATAGCGAAGGTATGAGGAGAATTTACGATGAACTACGTGAAACAACCTTGACCAATGCAAGTACCCTTTATTAAGGTGGCACCCTTTGAGGGAAATGAGACTATGAATGACCGACTGCCCTAGGTACTATAGGCACATCCCATCTACAGACACCTTTGTAGGCTAATTAGGAGTGATCAGTAAGGATACCACCTCATAATCAATGACCCGGTGGACAGTTGTAGGTCCGACCACATGTAAGGGCAGGGTAACTTGGCCCAAAGCCTCAAAAGTGCTACCTCACAGAGAGGTTTGTCACCAATGAAACCCACATATACATAGTAATAAAAGGAGTATAGAAAACACTAAGACAAGTAAAGAGGGGTAATCACCCTACTTGCCCCAATAGGACCTCATGCTTAAGTCATGTGTTAGAGGATATTCCCGAAACACTAGTTGCAAAAATGGATTTTACACTCTTTAATGACTTACAGGTTTCGTTTTTTGGCCTTGGAGATTTCACTCTCCAATCCTATCCCAAGGCCCTAAACCTATCTAATGTTGATTTGCTAGCAAATAAAAGAGTCTAGTTGATTTCAAATTATGAATCTTTTCTTATGGTTGTTTTTATGTCAAAAGGAAATGGATTAAACTTTGATGGTTTCTATGACTCTTGACCCAACCAAAGAAATTCAAAGATGTCAATGCAATTGTTCAATTCATTGAATTCTAGCTATGGGAGGGAAAGATATATTTTTCCTTTGCAAACTTCACAATGCAACCTCTCAAGCACCAAGATCTTGAAATATTGTAACTTCAAATAATATTCTAATTATATTTGAGTTATTATCTTATAGATCAAATCCCCTTTTGTGGATTGATCATGCTAGGTCTTGTACAAGACCAAATCCCCTTTTTGTGGTTTGGTCAAACCATATTTATATGGTGGTATTTGTAAAGTCAGCCCCTAGTGTTTATAAAGTGATTTTAACCACTCTTAGAAGAAGTTGGCCATACTAAGTGAAGAGACATAACCCTAAGTGCATCCTCAACTGGTATTTATATGTGAGGATGGTGCCTCACTTATACACTCACACTCACTCATCTAGTGTGCATATTTTGAAGGAAGTTGTAGTTGCAGGAGGAAGGAGAGGAGAGCTGCATGCTCAGTCTTAGTTTATTCTTGGTGCTTTGGTCTTAGTCTTGGCATTGTATTGGCAATCTATTATTGAGGAAGTTTTGTTGGGTTTTCTCCCCCATGAGGCTTTCCTATGATAAAATGTCACAGACCTTGTGATTGTGTTTCTTTCAATGATCCTCTTTATGTTGTTGTTTTAGAAATGCATTGAATGCTCATGTAATTTGGAAATAACCTAATAATAGCATTAAAACTTTACATGGTATCAGAGCTCAACTGAATAGAGCATATTTCACTAGGTATCTAAAAACATCACTGTTGTGGTAGAAGAAAATTAGGGCTTTTTACGGAAGAGAAATTTTTGAACCAAAAACTATCTTGGGGAGTGCGCCTTTCCCTAGCGCATCTTTTGACAGCTTAAGCAAACTTTTCCAGTGGCCAAATTCTCCGTAAAGTCAAACCCTAGTTTTGGCTGGTACGAGAAAACCAGAAAACCAAGAAACCATAACCAGTACCAGAAGTACCAGTCCAGATTTGCACAGGGGAAGTTTCAAGGGGTAAAACTTGGAATTTTATAAAACAGACAGTTCCAACCAACTCGCCTCAACCCAGTGCATCTCTTGGTAAGTTCGGATTCATTTTCTGAGCACTTTTATTTTCTGGTCATTTTCCTAGCTCTAGGTCAAGATGTCTACAAGCACCAAGCTTGTTGACAAGTTAGAAGATGTGGAAAATTTCTGTGAGTGGAAGAACAAATTTGGACTCATTTTTGAAGAGAATGACCTTGCAAAATTCATAAAATAAAATGTACCAGAACCCAAAGAAGATGAATCCAAAGAGAAGTACAAGAAGGATATGATTGGGGCTAAAAGAATAATTGCAGATTCCATTAAATACCACTTGATCCCTCAAGTGTCTTCTAAGAATACTCCAAAAGATATGTTTGATTCCCTAACCAGAATGTATGAAGGAAAGAACATCAACTGGAACATGAACTTGAGAACCCAACTCAAGAATACAAAAATGTAGAAAGGAGAAACAACTCAAGACTATTTCTCTAGGGATTCTCAATTTTGGAGACAACTTAGATGAATATGAACTTATAATGAAAACTCTTAATGGTCTCACAAGACCTTGGGATGCCTTCATCCCAACTATTTCTACAAGAAAAGGGAAACTCCAATTTGATAGCTTATGGGAAGAATGTGTTCAAGAAGAAGAAAGAGTAGCCAACCGAGAAGTCGTCCTACTAAGAGTTGAATATTAATCCCTAGATACTCATATTAAGGGTGGAAATAAAAAGTCTGATTTTCAAAAGGAGACCCGCTTTCTTAAAAAATCTCACCCTCCAAAGAGATTCCATAAATATCATAAGGGTCAAAGAAAGGGAAAATATTTCTCCTCTTATCAATGTTATCATTGTGATAAGATGGGACACATTGCTAAGAATTGTCCTGCCAGAAGGGAAGAATACAAGAAGAGAAATAACAAAAGACATCATTGCCATGCAACTAAAGATGATGATCCACCCAATAAGTTGACTAAAGAAGAGATTGAACATTATGTTTTGTTTTCATCCCTCTCAAGATCTGTGACACCTGCAGAGGATACTTGGCTCATATATAGCGGTGCCTCTAAGGACATGATAGGTTAGAAAGACATTCTTTCTACCCTTACAAAAAAAGAATTCCCCCGGAAAGTTTCACTTGATATGATTATGACCAGTACCCTATCAAAGGAATGGGAGAATCCACCTACAAACTTGATTCAGGAACTTCGACGAGAATGCAGGATGTACTTTATGTACCAGGTTTGAAAAAGAACTTACTTTCTATCTCAGCTCTAGATAAGAAAGGTTTCAGGGTTGCATTCATAGATGGTGAAGTTCTTATGTGGCCTAAAGGTAAAACTATAGAAGATGCAGTTGTTATTGGAACATAAGAAGGTGGGTTTTACAATTTAAAAGGTCACTCAGATGTAGCCTTGACTCACTCTACTAAAAGTCCTTGTGAACTTTGGCATAGAAGACTATCTCACATCAACTACAAATCCTTACCATATGTAAGCAAGGTAGTTTCATGTTTACTAGAATTAAAGGGTATTATCAAGGTGTATGCAAGGGATGTGCACAAGTAAAGGAAATAAAGAATCATTTTCCAAAGAGAGACAGTAAAGAAGAAGGAATCTTGTAACTTGTCCACTCAGATGTATGCGGTCCAATGCCATCAACCTCTATAAGCGAGTATGTATACTATGCATATTTTATTGATGATTACACTCATAAGACTTGGGTTTATTTCTTGAAATCAAAAGATGAATTACTTGGAAAGTTCAAGGAATTCAAAGCCTTGGTAGAAAACCTCTCCGAAAGTAAAATCAAGATATTGAGGTCACACAATGGAGGAGAGTACACTTCGAATGAATTTGGAATCTTTTGCATAGATGTCGATGTTAAGAGGGAGATCACCACTCCCTATAATCCTCAACGAAATGTTGTAGTAGAAATAAAGAATAGAACGATTATGGAATCCGTAAAGACTATGATTCACGATCAAGATGTTCCAATGCACTTATGGGCTGAAGCAACAAGAACATCAATATATGTCCAAAATAGATTATCCCATAGTGCACTTGGATTCAAAACCCCCAAATAAATTTTCACCGAAAAGAAGCCAGAAGTAAGCCATCTAAAAATATTTGGTTTTCCAGTATTTGTACACATTCCAAAAGAAAAGAGAACTAAGTTGTATCCTTATGGAAACAAGGGAATATTTGTTGGATACTGTGAGGTATCTAAGTCCTTCGGAATTTACATACCAGGTTACCATCATATTGAGGTCATCAGAGATGTAACCTTTGATGAAGATGCAACACTCAAAATATCAAGGAAATGTTAGCTTGAAGAATTATATGAAGAAGAACCTGTAGCTCCCGAAGTTACAGAACCCATGAAGGAAGTTACAGTTACCCCTGATGATGAGATTCCAGAATATCATGATATGATAGAATCTCAAGAACCTCCCCGTATGAAGATCTCTCACAAGAGAAAGTTAGATTGAGCGAGAGAACTTATTCAATATGCAAAGAAGTATGGTGCCCCATAAGGAACCATGAGACAAAGTAAGAAACCTAAGCCATTATCCAGCTATATTGCCTTGATATGCGATCTCATAGAAAAGGAACCTACTTTCTTTGAAGAATCCATTCAGAAGAAAGAATGGATGGACGCCATGACAGAAGAATATCAGTCCATTATAAAGAATGGTGTATGGGAAGTAGTTCCCAGACCAAAGAACAAAGATGTGGTATCTTCCAAGTGGATATACAAGATAAAACATGCAACAAATAGAAGTATTGAAAAACATAAGGAAAGATTTGTGGCTCATGGATTTTCTCAAAAGGAAGGTATTGACTGTGAAGAAAAATTTTCTCATGTACCTTAAGGGTACGTTGGATTAAGGGTATGTTGGATTATCATTTGCAAACAATGTGATGAGATACCTTAAGGGTACATTGGATTACGGTCTCTATTATATTGGAGATCATGACTTCAGACTATATTGTTATACTGATTCAAATTGGGCTGGAATTGCTTCAGATAGAAAGAGCACTTTAGGATGTTGTTTCAGTTTGGGGTCAGTCATGACTTCATAACAAAGCAAGAAGTAATCCAGTATTTCTCCCAACATGATAGAAATAGAGTACATTGTAGCATACTCTGCCAGTTGTGAATCCATATGGCTTCGAAACTTATTGACAGGTCTGTTCGATCTAGAGATGGAAGCCACCATGATTCTATGTGATAACCATAGTTGTATAAATATGACAAAGAACCTAGTGTTCCATGATATTTCAAATCACATAGAGATACAGTATCACTATATTCATGATATGTTGCAGAGGGGAGTTGTAAAGCTCCAATATGTTGGCACAAATGAACAAGTTGCAGATGTCTTGACCATTCCAAGCCTTTGTCTTGTGTGAAGTTTGAGTACTTCCGAGAAAATCTTGGTATTGTCCGAAAGGAACTCCCTCAAAATGGGGAGTGATGCTAATGATACTATGGTATCCTGACCAACAATGGGTAGCTCCATTAGGATTTATATCCTAGGGGATTGATCATTCCTGGGAAGATCCCGGAGGTTCGGTAAGGATAGTATGTCAGAGTACATGTGCATGTATATGCAAGCTGTGGTCAATAGTGGTAGCTCCATTAGGATTTTACATCCTAGGGAATATTATGATTCCTGGGCAGATCCCAAAGAACCAGTAAGGATGGTTTGTCATAGTACCACGTGGTGCTTGTTAGGATTTTATATCATATGGAATCTTATGATTCATGGGCAGATCATGAAGGTCCGGTAAGGATAGTCTGTCAGAGTACCACAAAATCGTTTTGTTGCACCTACCTCATTATGTTGCCATATGTTGTTGATGTTGTTCCATCATCATGTTGTTGATGATGTTGTTCCATCCTCGTGTTGTTGATGATGAAGTACCATCTTTGCATTGTTGGTGATGATGTTGTTCTAGATTCATGCTATTGATGTTTATGTTTCAGCTTCATGTTGTTGTTGATGATGATGATGATGATGACGTTACTCCAACTCCATGCTATGAACGATGATTATATTTATGATGAGAAAAACTTATGATGATTTGTAGATGTGCCCGTGAGTGTTCCAGATGTTGATGATGATGTTGTCCTCTCTTTCTCTTGATGATGTTGTATTGGGTCATGTCAATAGAATACCCTTCTCATTAAGGGGGAGTGTTGAAATATTGTAACTTCGAAGAATATTCTAATTATATTTGAGTTATTATATTATATATCAAATCCCCTTTTGTGGATTGATCATGTTCGGTCTTGTACAAGACCAAATCCCCTTTTTTGGATTGGTCAAACCATATTTATATGGTGGTATTTGTAAAGTCGACCCCTAGTGTTTATAAAGTGGTTTTAACCACTCCTAGAAGAAGTTCACCCTACTAAGTGAAGAGACATAACCCTAAGCACCTCCTCAACTAGTATTTATATGTGAGGATGGTGCCTCATACACACTCACACTCACTCATCTAGTGCACATATATTGAAGGCAGTTTTAGTTGCAGAAGGAGAAGAGAGGTGCATGCTCAGTCTTAGTTTATTCTTGTTATTTTGGTCTTAGTCTTGGCATTGTATTGGCAATCTATTATTTTGGAAATTTTGTTGGGTTTTCTCCCCCATGAGGGTTTCCCAGGATAAAATTTTGTGTACCTTGTGATTGTGTTTCTTTCGGTGATCCTATTTATGTTGTTGTTTCAGAAATGCATTGAATGCTCATGTAATTTGGAAATAACCTAATAAAAACATTAAAAATTAACATAAGAAACCAGGCAAGACAAATACGAACCAAACTCTTAACATGATATCAAAACCAAACACTTCAAGAATGCACTTTGTCTTCAATGATCAAAAGATTTTATGCAAGAAAATTTGTTTGTCTTTTTATTCTTTTGAAATGCAAGTTTTTCTCTATGCTAAGAAAATAATGATGCAAATAAAAACCAATAGACAACAAGAAGAGGGTAGTGTGATAATGGTAGTGATTCCGCCAGGCACACTCCAATGTCTACATGAGATCTCAACCCAAAACTCACAAGGAAAGTGGATCTAGAAATGAACACAAATTGCAAGAGGAAAAAAAAACAAATGCAATCCAATATGGGGCACTACTAGATCTAATAAAATATGTCAGGTGCACAACCCAACTTCAATGGATCATTAAACAACAAAAAAATGCACACAAGAAATACAAACAAACCACACAAACAGACTTCTGATCTATATTCAATACCAAAGGTGTGACAAAAAGGACTCAAAAAAAGATAAGATCCAAGAACACGAACCAATCACAGATATCTGAGATCAAACACTTCCATATCTTACCAAAAAGATATGAAAAAATTGCACTTTTCAAATCCTACAGAGCATGTCATGCGACATATAGCTTGCAAAAGGAGACTATCTGTAAGGTGTCGCTAGTCAGTTGTAGTGAAACAAGTGACACCGTCGCTCTGTCTCTAAGAGGAGACAAGCGACACACTGCAAAAAAATTGAAAAATAAAAAGATGTGTCTCAGATCTACCAGTTCTAATAGATCTACTCTCTAAGGGAGTGCTAGGGAAGATAAACAAACTCAGAAATGGAGAATATAAGTGAATAGAAAATGGAAATTGAACTAGAGAAGAATCAAATATTCTTCCCCAGTGGAGTCGCCAATTCTATTATGGAGAAAATCTCACCAATTGGATAGTAGGATCTCCCTAGGATTTCCTATTGATCTTAGACATACAGTGGGATAGAATTCTATGGTTCTCTCTAGAAAAAATCAATTAGATTCATAAACATACCAAGCAATAGTAGAATGTCATACCTTTTCTTGAAGGTCATCCTTGCATATCTTGGTTTTTGCAGTCCTGAAGTTCCCGCTCCAGCTCCTACAACCTTCTTCCTGCACAAAAATGACAAACAATGCATTCCTATGTCTTTTATTAGCATCAGAATCCTAGATCTAGCTTGGATATAACCTGATCCATGAATAAATAAACTAGATATGAACATTCATAAATGAAATACAAATATTCATGGGGGAAAACCAATGATCTATTAGTTCAAATGAGAGAAATACATCAATGTGTAGATGCACTCCTCCTTTCCCCTTGCTCCTTTATCCTCCTTGGATTTTCAACCAAGCTAGGAAACTTAACTGCAGCTGATGTAGATGGAGAAGCACCTCTGAATTTTGGGAACATGTATTTGTAAATGATTTTTCCTCCTCATGTTCAAGGCTTTCCTTGTTTATATAGATTCTTGGAAGAGGCTTAGGAGAGCTTCTATATCTTCTAGAGACCAATGGAGACTTGAGTGATGTGAGTTTCAAGGATCATACCACAAAGAACCAACTCATCCCTTGCTCATCTCTTCAAAACTTTACAAATCTAGAAGGTATGATAGGATGCCACTTTTTGTATACTGATAACAAGTGACATGTTGTTGGTTGTCACATACATGACTAGAGACACCCTTCAAAAACTATCTAAATCATGAGCTAAAGTCTATGTTTTGTCTTGTATCTTTTGTTGTGTTCCTCCTGACAATGTAGGGTGGAAATTAAGGCTATAACAACAGAGAGTGAGAAGCAACCCATTTTTCTTTTCCAGCGCATCTAACCTCATCTGAAATTCCTTGAAATCATGATATTTAGATAACATAGCCTAGGACACAAAATATTTGGTGTGATAGTAGAGTTCAACTGTGAGGACAAATTTAGTGTCCCTAGAGCGACTCGAACCCAAGTTGGGGACAACTGAAGCCATCTTCTCCTCAATGTCTTGGTCCTCACGATAATCACATAGAACCTTGACATATTCTTCAATCGATCATAAAAAATCTTGGGAGGCAGAATCAGTGGAGGCTGAAAAAGATGAAGTCATGGAAATAACCTCATTGGTCACCTTAGAAGAGAAAAAGAAAGCCTTGTATTTCTTCAAATTTTATGGAGCCATGGAGAACCAAAATTTGATACCAATCCAGACAAACCATTGTTCAAGAAACCAATTGTGCAAAGGATGCAAGAAGCGGTGTTGACACCATGGATTTGAGATCCAATTATCAAGGAGACTTCCCATCTGAACATGAAGGCCACTCAATATGCAAGGGGATTTCATTTCTGAATATGGAAATTGAAGGTTCCTATGTACATTTTCCATCATTCGAAACACAAGACATTATTGATTCATCTACAACATGTAGGGGAATGTACTGTGCTAGATCATGAAGAGCAATATTAGCATGAAAGGGGAGGTGCTTCAAGGAGTGCACAACTAGGAACACTGTGAAAAGACTCTACACATGCACCAACTCCCCCTCTATCATTCCAATCACCTGATCAGAGAGAATTTTTTTTCTTATGTTATTTTTAAGTTGTAATTTGGGTTATAAACTATGGAATCAATCTCTAGGAAAGGGTCATTAACTATCGGATATTTTAGGAGGATTTGTGCAGGAAATAATTTCAAGTTGAATTCATAAACTATTTTCTAGATCTGAATCACATATTTTGTTGAAGATTAGTGTTCATCCATTTTGATCTTAGGATTATTATACTTTTGGAAGTATATTGCAGACGTCTAGTAAGAACTTTTATCTACCAAGTTTTCTTATTTAGTTGAATAGATTGTTGGTTATTGTTTTTAGTAAAACAATTGTATGTGCTTATTAGTTTAGTTTTTACTTTCTATGATCTCGTATATTGAATTTTGTGGAATTATTGTTTAGTATTCTATTGTTACATTTTATTTATTTCATCCTTAGAAAGGTTTGTATTTCCTTAATTTTACCTTGTAGCCATAAGTTCTTATCAAAATTATTTCTTAAAGAATTGCAATCTACAAAAACATTTCATTTATTGTCTTCGGAGGTTACCCTTGAGAATAAATTTCCCCAAACTTCTTAGATCATTTTATTTCCTACATTAATTACTATAAAGTAGAAAATACATACAAAGAATATAAATATAATTTTGAAACAACTTTAAAATCCCATCTAAACGTTACTAGACCATTAACCCAAAGGATTATTCTACACCAAATAGGGAAAATTCTGTTTGGGCTTCATCCTTGGATTTAATTGCTACTATTGAGAATTCAAAATCCATCCCCCTCAACAAAATTGGTGCTATAAGGAGGAACTATGCATGGGAAACTATGCAAATATCCTGTATTAAAAAACACATATCCCTAATCCTGAAGGTCAAACTTCTCAAAGTCCTAGACCTTAGAATTTAGAAAATATTGGACTTGATACTCAGTCAATCCCATATGCAGTATTAAATGAAGAATTAAATTATTTTAGATGGAAAACTCAAGCATACTCAATACATATTGTTTCTTTTCTTGTAACTCTTTTTTTTCCTCGTCGTAGAAACATTACTAGAAGTATAACCACAATTCACGAACATACCTTGGTTCATACAGTAGAATATTTAGTGAAATTATATGTTAATCCCCTAGACAAATCCCCATGTAAATTCATGGATATTTATTTGTTTTAGTTATATTTTTATATTAGTATTTTCGGCTATAACTTTTAATTGCAATTGTACCATTTCTCTCTCTCTCTCTCTCTCTCTCTCTCTCTCTCTCTCTCTCACACACACACACACACACACACACACACACACACACACACAAACACACACACACACACACACACACGCACACACACACACACCAAGGAGGCTAAGTATTAGGATCATTTCATCTTGTACATTTGTTCTATTGTAAAATGAGGTTGCCCCCTCGAAGAGGCTTCACATTCAATATTCTCTCTTTATCAAGGCATGGAGTTACTTCTCTCTCTCCTTTTATGCTATTTTGGTCATTTGGTGCATAAAATTTGGTATCAGATCATACGATCCTAAGATTTTTCACCTTCAAGTGAGTCATGTTGGAATTTTTTATATAAATCATTTTCAGAGAAGTTTCAAACTATGAAAAATTCAATACATTGAGGAAACATAGCAAAGTACATTTGGTAAAAATTTCAGATACTAGTTCATTATAATTTCTGAGATATAGCCTATGGAAGTTAGGGTTTGTGTCTAGTTCTAAAATCAGTTTCAAATGAGTCATCTTGTAACTTTCTATGTAAATTTGTTTTGGAAAGGTTTAAAACTATGGAATTTTTAGGATCCTGAGCAAACATAATGACGTATGAATGGTAAAAATTCCAGGTTTTGTGTTTTTTTACTTTATGAAATATAGGTTGTGAAAATTAGGGTTATTTACCAAGTCCTAAAACTGGTCTCAAACTGGTGTTCTTGGTAGAAATTACAGATTTGAATCTTGGTAAGTCCAAAATGAATGACATTGTTTTATTTGGAAATAATATAGATCATGGTATTTAAGAAAAAAAATTCAAAAATAGATCTGAATTATTAGTCACATGGTATTCCATACAAGTTCACTCTTTGGAAAGGACCAAACATCAACAAGTTTTGGTAAAGTTACTATAACTTTCACTTGGCACATCAAATTTTGGCCAAACCTATGGCATTGCATAGAAGACACATCAAAGTAATACAAACCAAAATTTTAGACTCGGGAGGGATGAAATTTTGGAAATGCATCGAGACAAAGGTCATCTAGTGAGACAATCTCCCAATTAGGGTTTTAAAGGTATGAAAAATATAATCGGCATAAATTTTGATTGGAAGATATTTTTTTATTTATTCAAAAAAAAAATTAAAGAGAAAAAAGAGTAGTATTATTATTGTCATCCCACATGGAAAAGGGTGTTCCAAAAATTACTTCACCAACTAAACCTCCCAAAATCTCAACCATGAATCAAGAAGAGAGAGAAGAGATTTTTCCCTAGCTATTCAAAATGGTGAGCTAATTTAATGAATTAAGTATTAAGTCAATAACTATCATTGGGTTGTCTTGTTAACTAAGAAATTTAATGCAGAATGGTCTGTGTACATTTTAAAGTGAGATCCCAGTAAATAGTGCTTGAATTTATGTAGTGCATAGACCATTGCCAATCCTTATCATTCTATGGTTGTATAGTTCTTCTCTGCTATAGACAACTTCCTGCTTGCAAACGCAATTGGGTGATCTATGTCTCCCTCCCTTGGTTGGGATAGTATTGTGCCTAACTCTATCGACGATGCATCTACATGTACACGAAACTCCTTGTTCCAGTCTGGAAAAATTAAAATTGACACAGTCACAAGTTTCTTCTTTAAGGTGCCCAACCCCTTCTAATAGTCCTCGTTCCATTGGAACTTTGCTTCCTTCTTCAGTAACTTTTCCATCGATATTGTGATATGCACATATACTTTGATCAATTTTGTGTAATAACCTATATGAGACAGAGTTTCCCTCATTTTTTTGACTGATGTAGGAGGTTCTAACTCCAGAATTACTGCAACCTTTGTTGGATATACTAATAATCCTTGTTTTCACACTACATCTCCCAGAAGAATCGCAAACGGTGCGTAAAAAATACACTTCTTCAAGTTCAACGAAATATGACATTGTCTAATTTGATCCAACATTATCCCGAGGACTTCTATATGATCCTTTAGTAGATTGAAAATAGTCCAATCATCCAGGTATACTTCAAGTAAATTATGGATAAATTCCTTGAACGTCGCAACCACTACTATGGAAAACACTGTAGGGGAATTCTTCAATCCAAATGACATTACTGTATGATGATAACTTCCCCACTCAGTCGTAAAAGTGTTCTTGTTTCAATCCAATCTAATGGTACCCTAAGAATCCATCTGTGAAAGAATAAGTTTCTTGACCCCCTATGTTCTCCAGTACCTCATTGTGGTAGGTGTTGGGAATGGGTCATGTAAGAACGCATCATTTAGCTTCCTTAGATCCACACAGATCCTTATTCCTCTTGTCTTCTTGTTCTGAACTACCACTGGGCGGATCCACTCGTATTCTTCTACCGGTTCGATGATTCCTGCATCCAACATCCTATCTATTTCATCCTTCACCTTCTCCTTGTACCTTGGATTCAACCTGTAAGGCCTCTGGTGCACTGACTGAGCTCCTAGTTTCAGTAGGTTCTTCATCTTGCCTAAGTCTCATGTTATTCACTTCATCTATGAAAATGTCATTGGGAATAGGTCATGATATTCTCACAGTAAGTCTGCAATCTTCTCAACGGTCTCCTCACTCCAATAATCCCCTATCCACACAAACTTGGGATTCTTTGTTGTCCCAATGTTTACCTTCTGCATCTTTATAGGTTGTGTATATGCATCAGATTCAAGCTCCGACCCTTTGACTGCTTGTTCTCCTTCTATCTCAAGTACTTGTACATTTTTGGGATCCTCTTCATCATGCTCTTCCTTAGCTACATTGTATATTTCCAATAGATAATGAATAGTAATCTTGGCTTTGTGCACATTGCATACTAGTACCACCTCCATCATCCCTTCTTCTGAGAAGATCTTCATTCAAATAGCTTGTAGCGCTGCATCTATTGATGGAGATTCATGTTCGAAAGTAAATTTGATTTTGAACCTCTGGACCAGTTCAGCCCATCTTGTTGTCTCCCTGCGCATTTCCAATTACAAATACCAGTTCTTTGGAATTGTGTCTAGTGTGTGTATAAATCTATGCGTTCATTCTCTTTCTGGTACAGAAATCCATAAATCCCTACACTCTTCAACATGATTTGTTGTATCACTTTCTCATATATACTTCTGCACAATATTTTTTTCCTTGGTGCCAAACCTTATTTGCATTAGTTTTTTGCACTATGACCAGTATTTCATTCCCTCTCTGTGTGCAGCCCACCATATGAATGAATTAGCTTTCAGGACAACATCTAGTGCTAACATCCTTTGTTGTTTGGGTACCTACAACTCAAATTCTTTTACAAACATTCTTATATTATTTAATCCATCGTACCTGGTTGGATTGCATAGCTTTGTTCCAATCCAACACAAGGATCAAGTTATACATGCACATCGTCTAGGGAAGACTTCAAGCATTCTCTACTTCCAATGCTCTAGACCTTCTTTCGATTTTGATGCACACAAACTAATACTTTTCCAACTTAGTGCACCATCTACTGTAGGGTTGATATAATCATCCATCCACGTCGTCATGTTGTATAAGTTGTCAATGTCATTTCCTCTGGCCGGCTCTATGTATCTCTTTCCTTCTGATGGATCCAAGGGAACAGTAAATTTCAAATATCCAACTTCAAATATCATCTCCCTCTCTTAAATTTTATGATTGACCGGTTATCAAAATCCCATTCCAATCCCATCAGTGTTGGATATGGTTTAATGTCATCCATGATCTCAATTACTTCAAATTTTTCCACATTGCGCACCCCATCTATGTTCACTGGTACTCCTGTCAACTGATCGATAGATACTATTTTGTGCTAATTCACGAGCCTTATTTGAAAAGGAGACCATACTAGATTAGGTTTTCCCATCAACTCCCATGTCTTCTTAGGTAAGACATTCACATCATACCCTATGTCCAAGATAGCGTTATCCACGTCATACTCTCCAATCTGGGCACTGAATCTAAATTCTTTGTTGGTCCTCTTTCTATGCAATACCTGGTTTACCATCCTTTGTGCGATGTGAGATTCCCTTCCTCGTGTGTAATGAGAAATCATGTCATACAGTGTACTCAACATAGTTTCATCCTTCATTATCTCTACACAAATTATCAAGAATTTTGTTAGCATACTTACCTTTCCATTCGGTTTCTCCGACACAACATGATCTTCTAATTGAGGCACAACTGACGTTGATGCTCCCCAATCAAATATTAGTACTTCTTTTCTTGCTCTCTGATATGTCTCTTTTTCTTGCAGAGGATCAAATGCTGGCATAGGCTCTGTTGACTTCCTCACCCATTTCTCAGTCTACTTTCCTTCATTTGCCATATCAACCCCTGTTCAATCTCCTCCACGCATATCAACTGTTATTTTTGTTCCTTCATTGCGTCTTCTGGTTGATATCTTCTACACATTCTGATTTGGATTCTGGTTCTAGTTTCCCTTGGTCTGTCATTTCCCAACCAGTTTGGCACATTATTTTGTCACATGGTCCAATGCTCTGCAATATGTGCATGTTGTACATGGATTCAGATAGTCGCAGACCAAGTGTCTGGGTTGATTACATTTATATCATATAATCGGTCCTCTTCCTCCTCTACCAAAATTTCCTCTACCTTGGCCTCTGCCAAATTTCCCTTTATTCCCTGGATTGAAGTCTCCTTGAGTATTATATTGTAGACCACCCCCTTATGCTACAGTATTCTCCTCCTGAATAATGTACATATCTGATGTGCACTAAATCATTAAGTCAAACGCATGGCAATCCTTCTCTTCATGCCCCACCGACTTGAAAAAGTTGCAGAAAAAGTTCCTTGGGGTACTATGAAACTTCTGTAGTAATGGAAACTCAGTTGGGTGATGGGCCCCATTTCTTACATATATCACAATATCCTCCTTCTGGTAATGGATTCGGCGCTCCCATTGCCAAATATTGCATGAATGTTGGGCATTCGTCCTTGTGATGGCCTTCGGTCCTACATTTTGTACACCATACTTGCTCATGTTTCTCCTTTCCCTTTGTCAGTTCTTCCAGTTGAATCGTCAATGCAACCAACTACGTCTAAACTTGTGCCATCCCTGCACTATCTCCTACAGGAGATGATTCCAATTTCATTTCAATTTCTATTTCCTCGAGCTGTGATGCAATCGTTTGTTGAACCAACAGTTTTTGAATGCGTGGTAGAAGCCCTGCAATGAACCATTATTGATGTTGTTGATAGTTGATCTGGAAAGTCATTCTACCCATCAGATCCTTGAACCTTTGATCGAAATCCCATACTGACTCTGTTTGTACCTGTTAATCTCCTTCAACAACACTTTCCTTATCTCTACCAAAGTTTTGGCCTGCCTTGTAGGTGTATTACTCTACAAATTCATGTACCAAACCAACACATAGCCTCTAAATGTTGTTTCCAACTGTGCAATTTGCACAACCTCATCTTTGACATTATTTGCAACCCAAATTGCCTTGCAGAAAAACAACTGTTATTTTTGGACCTCTGACCCAACTCCTTGGAACTAAGATAGTCTAAGGGTTTTTTATACCCTTTCCATGTTGCTTTGTGTATTCCTTCTGCTTGGTGATATTGGTTGAATCTAATTCTGACTCTGACTATGCGCACTACTCCCACTGCTCTAATTGTTACTACTCGGTCCTCCCTGGATAATTACAATTGCTTTTGACAAGTACTCAACTATTATTTATGATTGTGGTGACACACATGGGGTCATGGATTCGACACATGATCATGTCTGAGTAAGACTTACTGGTACTTCTACTACTGGACTAGACTGAAACTCCTCTTCTTCTCCTCCTATATATGGTATCTCCATGATTCAAACTAGTGTGCAAGGTTCTCTCCCCTCTGGCTCACTGTGTGGTTCTCCTTTCTCATCCCCAATCTTCTACCTTTTGTACCTCCTTCCTCTATGCATCTCTGCAAAATTGTACTCTTCCTCTAGTATACTTTCTTCTTGCATCCCCAGTCCCTCACTATCTCTCTCATCGCTTCCTTCATTTTCTCATATGATCCTCTTGTCATCCCCCGGTTCCCCTACGTGCACGAAGCCCCTTGGAAGTCAGATTCCATTATCATCACGTGATTTTCACACAATATCATATTTATCCACATACCTAATGATTTCAATAACCTCCCACACAGACCTTTAAAAATTTCCATTTCTACGACATTGTATGATTGGATACAATCTACTGCAAACCCTGTAATATATCCTCCTAGCATGTTGTCCAACCAAAAATAAAATCCACGAGTAGTTGGGTTACTTACAGAATCCAGTTCTCTTACCAATTCAAGAGTCCAATTCCTTGGCATTACAACCCTGTATCTTCCAATTTTCTACACTAATCTTTCTAGCCAATCAAACAGAATAATTGGAAATTCGCCAAAGAAAATTTCATGCAGATCTGTGTACACATACCTTTGCATCCATTGTTTTTCACTCATCTAAGGGTTTATGTTCTCCTATCGAAAAAAATAGTGTTCCTTCATTTCCAACCATTTTGAGATATCCTTCTTAGTCGGCCTCCAAAACATCCCCTTAATCGCAAATTCTCGGTCCCGAAAATGGAACCATTTGTTGGTGCTTTGTGCAGTTTGTAATACCCTAGGTTCAATTTGTCTATGACTAAAAAAACCCACCAGACACAGGCCCTTACAGAATCACCCACTTGCACAGATGAAGTCTCTCCTGAGGTATCTATGGGGACTGCGAGAACCAGGATTCTGCAATAATAAGGGAATGGAAGGCAATCATGATGTTCATTCTTTCTTATTATGTCTATGCGTGTAAGTCTGTTCTTATCCATTATTAACTTACTGATCTGAATTTTATGAGAAGAACGAAATAAATACAGATTATTATTATACTTAACATAGAAACAAAAGGATAACAGAGATACTGTAACATAGATACAATGAAACTGGTTTCTATTCAATAAGAAAATGTGTTGAAACTGTAAAATGCAACGAAAAACAAGCTTGCTAGAATGGCGGCGGCTTATTTCTAAGAGGATATGTGACATTGTGCTCATTCGCAAGAAGATATTTACAATAAATCTCTCCAATCCTTTTTAAAATAAACATGAATTCCAAAAACCTAACCCTAGGAGATGAAGCGCCAAAATTCACATGGGCCCCGTTGGGGTAAGTTAGTATATCAGCTTCCCGGGGCCATAACTTTTTCATGCTATCTTCATTTTAGGCGCATGATAGCCCGTTGGAAAGGTATATCTGAGCAATACACATGTTTTCATTAGACTATGAATCTGTCCATATTCTAACTATGGTGATCCCTAAAAACGTTGTTTAGGACCTCAAAATGGCCACGAAAATCGAGGACCCAAAAACTAGAAAAAAAACTACCAAACTGGAAAACTGCCAAAATGAGCCAGTTGGAATAGGTGGGAAGCCACCGACATCCATATGGATCACTTAATTAGAGAATAATATCCATATTACTTCATAAACTTGTTACTGTCACATTCTGATCATTGCGCAAAGATTCAATATAAGATAAAACTAATATATTATGTATCCAAATAGAATTTCATCAACAATCACATAAAATACACATGACACCGGATTTAACGTGGTTCACCCAAATTTGGGCTACATACACAATGGTTGGATTCTTTATTATGCTTTCGTTCAATGCTTCAGGCTTGCACATTGCGCTTACATAGATGTATTATGGACATATTTCCTTCTCCTAGCCTAGCCGCTATGCAGTGCAAGCGTCTCTCTCTCTGTCTCATCCCTTACATTCAAACATGGATTCCTCTATGTTAAATATTTATAACAGGAACCAAATATCCCTTAACAAAACATAACATGAAATAACCCTCAATATAAAACCCCTATTCTCCCAACTCATTACATATTTAAACATCAAAACTAGGGCTTAAAACCCTACTTGGTTCATCCCAAAAACCCACTACATTGCATGGCTAATTTAGTTAACTAGTTGTTTGGCTACTTTATTTTGGTTTTCCATATGCATGTTGCTTTTGCGTGTCCTTCTATCTTTAGAATGTTGAGTTGTTGTCTTTCCTTTTCATCTGCTTTCTTCTCCTACTTTATATGCTTTATTCTTCTCCTTCTTTATATTCTTTATTCTATGTCTTATTATGTCTACTGTGCGTTGTCCTTCTTGATGCATCTCAGTTGTGCACTTCTTCATATTTTTTCTCATCCTCTACGCACCTCTTTTGCGCACTTCTTATGTACTTATTATTTTTCTCAAAACAGTATTTCAAAACTACCTATCCAACAAGATTTTATTTCAAAAGCAGTAAAATGTGGTAATAGATCTAGAACAAGTTGTTGGTAATTTTTTAAATGATTCAAAACATAATGGATAGTGTTTCATACATGTTTGAAAATTATTTATGAATCACCAAAAAATTGTGTAAACTTCACATTCAAATATATAGCCTTTTTCAAACCTTGGATTAATCCTTTGTATTCATCCACGTTGTTTGTGCATTGAAATTCTATCCTATAGGCTAACATGGTTCTCTTGCCTTTGGGGTCTCGCAAAATGCAACCTACTCCAACACCTTCATTATATTTTGATACATCAAAACACAAAGTCCAAAAATCATTATTTTCAATGGATTCGAAGCTATCAGAAGAAAAATATATGCATCTGGAAAAATCAATTTGTGAAAATTTTACAACCTCTGATTCTACGGATGAATCAATGAATGGTGAAATTTCTGCAACAAAATTTCCAAAATATGAATCAACGCAATAGTTTCCCAAAATGGAATTATAAAACAATATCGGTTTGTTTTCACCATCAATATCGGTCATAGTGAATTTCATATGTTTTTCACAATCGACTCTAATTTGGTTGGGTTTACCATTATATGGTAACCATAAATGTAACCAGTATGTACTGAAATATCCATGAAGTTTTTCCAACCAGACCCTGCTTAGTAGAAAACCATATGCTTGAGGAATGTCGGCCACAATGATGTATATAGTTTGGTGAACCTTAGGGTTAGAATATAATCTAATAAAAACGTCCTTAAGTTCACCTAACACTTTAACTCTTGTTCTATCCAACTGAATAATTTTTATGGTCAATTTTTGTGGTTGGGAATTAAGTTTCTTATAGACAGAGTATGACATTATGTTTGATGAAACTCCAGAATCTACGAGACAATTATGGACATTTTTGTTAAATATTTCGAAGGTTAACAAAAAGAGTGGTGTTTTATAATTTGACTTATCCCCAATTGGCACATCGTTGGTGTTGATTTGTTTATTCTTGTTTGAATATCTTTGAACGACTTTCTCTTTGTCTTTATTTGCAATTGTATACGTTTGTTTTTCAACATTGTTGTTGTCCAACACCTTAAGTAGGTTGTTCTTCTGTTGTTTTACCTTTGTCAGCTCATAAAAAAAAATGTTTTCCCTAGTTCTCTTCATATCTTCAACCAAATCATAGTCGAGCTAATAAGAAATTAGTAAATCTCTAGTGACTGTCTTGTCTTGGGGAATAGTTTTCTTGGGTATAGTGGTGGAATATGGGGATGAAGTATTGGAAGGAAGACATTTGCTCCTGGTTTGAATAGTTTTTACCTCATAGGAGGAGTCCTCTTCTTCATTAATAATTCCATCTACAATATCCCAAGTAAGATTAACTTCATAAGTTCCAACATATTCTCCATCATGCTTTGGTTCTTGTTCTTCTTCATCTTATTCATCAATAACATAAATTTGATTACCTAGAGGTGGAAAGTTATTTATTTTGACAAAAGGTTTCCAAGGTCATTCATATCTGGATTCGTCTACTACATTTTTCTTAATATCAATTATATCATTAGCAAGACTTTTAACTAATTTGTGTAAGCTTTCAAGATCTAGAGCCTATTTATCTTTATTTTCTTATTTAAACATGAATTTTCGAATGGGAGATAAGGTTCTTCTCTCTTCATCAGGATTTTTTTTTTCTACGCTCATTATTTAATCTCTACTTCTAAATTTTCCTACATGGCTTAATCAAGTGTGGTTTTCACTGCTCTTTTAACAGATATAGTGATTGAAGAAAGAAGAGCATTGGTATAAAATTATAAGATGACATTCATTGGAGGCTGTGAATCTTCAAGTATTCTATTTAATATTTTATTTTGGATTCATCCTTAATCTAGACAGATGAAGGACTAAAGTAGATGGGGTTTTGTCATCACCAATATTTTTTAAGAATAGTTTTTCAAAAGTTTCCCAATTGGTTATTGATCTTGTTGTCAAAGTGAAATACCAATTATATTCCCTACCTTAAAAATATATGGAAATAATCTATAGACTACATCTTCCTCATCTACCCTCATAAGACTTAGTGATAGCATAAATTTATTGATGTGATATTCAGAGGATTCTTTATTTCCAGGGTCAAATTTGGGCAGAACTTTTTCAGGGTGTTTAGGCAAATCATGTAGATCTCCAGGAAAATTGACTACTCGATCGGTTAACAAAGTTCTTCGATGTTGATGGACTTTGGCCATAATTGTAGTTTTGAGAGGAGTTCCTTGTGAATCAAAGGATGTATAATGAGAAGGTAAAGGTTGATAAGGTGGATTGGCCAAAGGAGTTGAAATTAGAGGTTACCTTAAACCAACAATTCGCTTTCAACAGAAAAGTATTATTGCCAGGTTTTCGAAGTGTTTAGAAGGGTTATTTATTATCATGAGAGGAGGTCTAGGTGGTTTCTTTATTTGAGGTTTTTTACCTTAGATGGTATGATGTGCTCAATTGGCTCTTGTCCAAGTTTCCTACTATGTTCTCTCATTAAAATTCTTGGAAACAATAATTGAGGAGGATCGTTTGAAGTGAGTTCTTCAAAATCTGGAATTTTTCGATCAAAAATTCAACGTACATATTCAATAACAATATCCTCATATAATGGTAATGTTTCTTGATCAATTTTAAAATATGAAATTTCTTTTGTCTTCTCTTGAGTGATACCAGAATATGAGGTTTCATGTTGAATGGATGATGTGACTTCTTCAAATCTGATATGTCAATCTTTAGTGTTGGAGGTTTAACTTTGTAAGGGGAGTTAGAGGCTGACATTAGTAAAGGGGTTTAGGGAAATGGCGATATTCTTGAATGGATATCAATATTACTTCGAATTCTACATGCCATTCATTATCAAAATCCCTCCTTCTAGTGCCAAAATGTTGATGCCTAAAAAAAGTATTGGCAGTAAATGTGGAGAAATCACTCAATCAAGGCCCCAATCAAGCATATACTCGTTTGGGATGGTCATCCTCACATGTATGTGGGATTGGTTTCAACTAAGGGGATTTGTTCCTCGAAAGGAGACTTTCATTAAAACTCTTATAAACTATTGTGCAAGAAAAATAAAATGGATATTCTAACTCTATTCTACAGCTGCACTATCCTATCTGGAATACAAAAATAGTTCATGATATTCCATCTAGGATCAAGAAGATATTTTATAATGAATATGAAGTAAAAAAATCTATTAGGATATATAAGTAGGTCAAACAACTTTATAACCATTAAAAAAAATACATCTCAGTTTTAACTTAGTAAATAGTTACTAAGAAACATACCAATCTATATATTCACATGCAATAATATCAATTAAACACAGGATAAAGATAAGTTTCTAGACTACATAAATAGTTCTTGTAATCAAAACAACAGTGAAAACTAGTAAGTAGTTACTAAATATTATTAATATGCACACTTGTGTTCAATTTATATTCATTCACATCAAATTTAATTAAGAATGAAACAACATAAATATTTCTCAAAAGTTCTAACAACATTGTAGAAATTGAGAATATGATTATTCATTCAAAAATGAATCCAATAGAATAATATGGCTTGCAAAAACAAGATCAGTATTTCATTAGCCTTGAATAGCAATGCCAAAACAAGTGAAACACCATATAATTCTTGCCACTTCTAGGTCTTGATTTTGCTAAGATGTGTTTCCCTGTTTTAACTGCTTATCTTAACCTGGAAGAGGTTGATGATCAATGGTGCATAATTTTCCAAGGGATGAATCCATATGTCTCTAAAAATACAAGAATTCATCTCTCTTGGGGCCTTCTAGGATTTCTTCAACTCTTTTACACACCTCTTCATAAGACTGATATTTTTGAAAAACTTAATCAAAGGGAATTTCTTCATGATTGTATCCTCTGAAGTTGCTTAAATATTGACAGTGGTCATGCACAACTTGTAGAGAATCATGTTTCTTAAAGGAAATGCACAATAGATGAATCTTTTTAAGGGTGGTTGCTTCAATTCTAGCATGTTGATAATCTGATAAAGAATAAAACCCCAATTTGATTGGAAAGGTTGGCCAAACTTTCTTTGAACCAGTTTTAATGGACAATGTTATACTTGTTCTCATTGTTTGATAAGTTATTTCCCTGAGAGAAAGTCTATCTAGAACATATTTTGGGAGAGCATGAAGTGGGCCCTCACATCCATAAATTCTTATATAAGAGAAAAATCCTTCAATAAACCAATCTCCAGTAGATGAAATTGTTTCCATGGCATCATTTGAAAACCTAGGAGGTGTGTGACTGAATAACAATTGATGTAAAGGGACCAAAAAATTATTTCATATCTCATAAAAACATTAATTAACATTGAAAACCCATACGTCATTGAAGTAAATATGGATGGGTTGTTGAGTTGGAGTCCAATTTCATTTCATTAATGGAAACAAGGTTTTTGCACAAACTACATCTAACAGATAACCAGACATGAAGAACTGAGGAATAAATCCAGGAGGAGTTGTTATTATTTTTTCAATTTGATTCTTTAGATTTCTAGATAAGATGATTGTCCAATTTAAAATAGTTCATTTGTTTATAACCTGGTGTATTAAGGGAACCCATTCTAGTTTAAACCAGAGTGCATTGGGTTCTTTGAATAAACAACATAACATAACAGCCACTATCATAACTGATTCTTTCAGAATATTAGTAGGGTATAATCCCTTAGCTATAATTTTTAAATTAAAGTCATCAACTATCCATTCTTTAATCATCTCATCCATCTGTATTTCTTCATCCATGAATTCTTTCTTAACAAAAGCATTAATAAATTGCTTGTCTAGGTTTGTTTCTAGTGTAGGTATTGCATACATTGCCTCTCAATCATCAAGGTGGAATGACCCAACTACTTTCTTTGAATAACTTATTATAATGCAAGTATATAAACTTACATGACATATTATCCAGCGTACCTTGTCTGTATAAGGCGTGAGAATTGACCTAGCAACGAATTTGTTCAAAGCAGAGCGTTGAATGTCTACAAAATAATATGCATCTTCTTGATACTCGTTGTAGAAGTCACAAACTTCCAAAAAATTGTATAGTTCACTCCATTCCTTATATCTAGCGCCCACTTTATATATAGTATTTGAGAATAAGAGCGCATTTGGATTTTCTTCTTCCTTTGTCTCCATGGTCTTGCCTGCTCTCTTGGATCCTTTAGGTGGCATTTTATTAATCATGTACCAATAATTCAAATAAGAGAATTAAACGTAGAAAAATGATGTAATTATTGTATTAAAAGATACATAAAACAACAAAAACTAATCTTACTTTTATTGCGAGGCAAAGAAAACAAAGTTTTTCTCTAGCGGAGATTTTGAGAACTCAGAATGTTTATAGAAACTATGAGATGGTAAAAGACAAAGAAAATGGAAAGAAATTATGTTATTGAAGGATTGAATTTGTCTGTAGATCCATTCAGATGTACCATAAATGGCATTTAAGTGTATTTCATTTCACCATAACTTCACAACTAGTGTATTATTCATGAATCGCAGTAGTGATTTATTTAAACATCCCTTGTAATCAATTGTTCTTGCAACCTTGGGATGTGTTCAAATCGTACAAATTTTGAGTGTTACTTTTGTGTTTAAACAAATTTTACCCTATATTAACCTTTAATCACTTTTTCAAAAGATTATAGGATATTGTGTATCTGTTATGTTGACCAGTCTTGTTTAACATAAAATATTGATATCTGATATCGAATATTGGGTATTGACTATCACACAATCCTTATGTCATAAAAACCTTCAATATGAATCATCAGATATGTGAGAAGTACAATGATGAAGGCTTGACGTAATACCATATTGGGTATCGGGTATTTCACGTGATGGAAAGTATGGGGACAATGGCCTAATAGGCGATATTATAAAGGTGCGCACACTCTCCCAGGGATAGCTCGATTGGCGAGAACGTGCGCACACTCTCCCAGGTTGGGGAGAGGTCATGAGTTCAAGCCTGGCTACGAGTCCCTCGGGCTGCTGCTTTCCACTCTCATATCATCCACTATGTGGGGAAGTATCGGGGTGGGTTCCCAGCGGGTTAATTTCCATTGGGAAAAAAAAAGGCGATATTATAAAGGTTATTTAATCACAAGGGTTTTCTTCTAAGTTTTATTTGCATATTTTAAATTGTTTCACTCTTAAAGAGAAAACATGAACCATTATTTACAAGGTAAAACAAACTTTTGATTAAAATTCAAATGAAATTTTAATGAAATAAAGTGAAGGGACCCATTATTATTTATTTTGAAGTTAAAAATAATGGGGGGGTTGTTGATACTCAATAACCACAAAAACATCTCTAGGGAGTGCTTATAAAGAATCCTCTCCTGATTTCTTTTGTGATGCTTTGATTCGAGATCAAGATAAGACTTTGAAACTTGGATTGACCAACACTACAGGTACATCCAACAAAGCCTTAGTGGCCCAACAGAAAGATAAATCCAAGAATCCCAAGAAGCAACATCATTGCCACAACAACAAGAAACACAAGGGTCCCAAACCCTCTCCACCAACTTATGCTCCTAATGGTGACAAAGGAGAAAATTCCAAAAGTAAGAAGACTGACAAACATTGCAACTTTTTTGGGAAAGATGGTCATGTGGAGTCTAAATGTTTTAAAAACATCTAAGCCTTAGAAGTAGAAAAAATCTGGATTGTTTTGAGAATGACATGAAGAAATAAATATAATAGAGATATAACAAGGAGATACATAGTTATGTTGCAAGGAACACAGTAATACAGTAAAAATCAGATTATATTAATGATTGTCTAGAATACAAAAGAATTTAAAATGCAAAGCACATAAGCTAGCTAGAATGGTGGTAGCTTATCTCTAAAGAGAGATGTGTCGGGTAATCTCATTCACAAGAAGATGATTACAATGAGGCTCCGAAGGTCTTTTTAACATAAAGAATAAACTAGAAAACACCAAATATCCAAAACCCTAACCCCAAAAGATGAAACTCCAAAAGGTTTGTGGGCCCTGATGGGTGTAGTTGATACATCATATTCCTGAGAGCACAACTTTTGCATACGATCTTTTTTGGGGGTGCTTGGTACCCCATAGGAAAGGTCTATCAGAGGAGTACACATTTTGAATGGCCCAATACATCCCCTCATAAATTTATTGGGTGCTTCCAAGTCAAAAAAACATCGTTTAGGGCATCAAAACTGCCCCAGAAGTTTGGGACCCGAAAAACTATAGAAAAATTGTCAAGATGGAAACTGTAATTTGAACCAGTGGAATAAGTGGGTGGCCACCAATCTCCACCTATATCAGTCCTCCCCCCTTAGGATTCAATGGTATCCATTGCATCAAGTCCCTCCATCATATGGGGAAAGTTATGTTCAATCTGACTACTGGTGAGCCACTTGTCCTGATGAAGAAACTGCCCTACTTTGACGACCTGGTAGAGTTGGATGTTTGTTTTGGGGGTGCCCTTCATATTGGATTACATGATCTGATCAACTTTCACTTGTTCAATGTAGTTAGGATTGAGTTCTATAGGGGACAATTGCTCGACCATGTCTGAAGTGTCCAAGAGAGGTGGAAAATATGGTCGAAGTAGTTCCACATTAAATAACAGGTGCAAGCCAAGGAAAGGAGGAATACTTAATTCAAAATAATTTTCACCCATAACCTTGGTGATGGTGTAAGGTATGTATCAAAGTGGGCATATCTTTTGATGGGGTCTTGTGAGGCACTCTTTCTACAAATGCAACGATACCTTATCTCCCACTTGAAACTTATGTGGTACTGGATGTTGATCATGGCGCTGCTTATACTTGGATTTGGATTTATACAAAATATAATGAAATTTTCATTGGATTTTTTGGCTTCGCTCAACAAATTTGGTTGCTCGATCAGCCTCGTTCTGAGCATGGGATGAATTTTCTTGTACAACTGTAATGGGTAGAGCTACGTCAATGGGGGACAATTGTTGGAACCCTAAGCACACCTGAAAAGGGTTGTCGCCAATATAGATGTGGAGGGTTTTGTTGTAGCTATGTTGTACATAAGGAAGGCTTTCATCCCATGTGCAAGGATGTTTGGAATTATACATCTTCTATATATGTAAAATCATCTTATTGACTACCTCTATTTTTATATTAGTCTGTGGGTGGAAGGCAGTTGATTTGGTTAGCTTGGTGTCCATCATCGACCATAGGATAGACCAAAAAATGCTCAGGAACATGCTATCTCTATCTAGGACAATGATTCATGGGAGCCAAAAATGAACCCAAACATGTTCAAAGAAGATATTGGCAGTGGCCCTGACTATGATGCTCTTCTTGCAAGGTGCCAAAACTTCTATCTTAGAGAATCGATCAATGACCATGAAGACATATCCATTCCCATGCTTGGTTGAAGGTAGAATAGACATGTAATCCATGGAGATGGGCTCCCAAGGAATATATGGAGTAGGAAGAGGGGTGTATAGCCCCTATTTATTTATGGAAGGCTTGGAAATGGTGCAGTAAGTGCATGATCTAATGTACTTGCAGACATATTGTCGAAGATTCGGCCAATAAAAATTATTTTGCAGTATTGTTAGTGTTTTGTCTACACCAAAATGTCTTTATGCCCAACTCTAATGAGATTCCCAGATCAATTTTGCATGCTCGCTTGAAGGAAAACAGAGATGGCTAAGATAGCATAGAAATCCATCGTGGAGATGAAAGTATGGAAGTATTTTTCTTTTGCTCAATGTATGATAGGAAACAACAAAGTCAGATTTAGTATTGTATAATTGTGGCCACCCAGACATCTCATGCCCACATGAGTTAAGAATTGTTTTTATCGCCATAACCAGGGATCGACTGAGTAAATTTCAAACATGGTTCATGTTTCCCTTCTTGTACTTGATGTTCAAGTGGAATTGTTGCAGGTACATGGACCACTTCTGATGGTGGTAATTCTATAATTTTTCTTGTGTCTGGACGAATTTCATAGGCCTGTGATCGGTGTGGATGATCGTTTCCTTCCCCAAAATGTAATTCTTCCACTGTCGACATGCTTTCACAATGGAGTACATATTTGTGTCATAGGTAGGGTATCTGCAAACAACATCAGAGAGTGTTTCACTGTGATAGGCTACCAAATGTCCATGTTGAGTGAGGACTACACCGATAGCATAATCTGAACTATATGTGTCAATCTAAAAAGGTTGTTGCAGGTCTGGTAGAATAAGGATTGGTGTTGAGAAGAGGATAAATTTCAAATCATTGAATAAGCTTGTCTTCCATACATCAATTTTCTCAATCGACACCTGGTGGTAGCCTAACTTCATATCAATATTACTGAAAAAATTGGCTTTCTTGAGCTTGTTGAGAAGATCATCAATCTGGGAGATTCGGTATTGGTTCTTGACTATGATCTTTTTCAAGGATTTGTAATCAATACAATTTTTCCATGTCCTGTCATTCTTTTGTACCAGAACAATTGGGATCCCGCAAGGTGAGGATATTGGTCTAATGTGGCCCTTTAGAATTAGCTCTTGGATATGACATTTGATTTCTTCATTCTCCATAACACAACACCTATATACAGTGTCATTAGGCAAAAGATAACTAGGTGTAAAATCAATTGATTGCTTTACCTAAAAGTACATAGACACCCTAGTAGGCGAGGTAAATAGGTCTTTGTGCTCTTCTACTATCTTGTCCACCTGTTGTTGTGTGTAGAGAAACCCCATGTAGAGGTTTTGGAAGTTGTAGTGACCTTTCATTCACCTTCTGACCAAACCATAAAGAGGAAAAATATCTCGGTCTGAGAGACCACATTTCTACATTGCTTCATGGAGATCAAAGAGACCACAGTAGTTGGGACTACATTCAGTACCCTGTAGAGTTGATCTCCCAAAGTAATAATGACACTATGGGTCCTAGATTCATAAACAAAATAATGCTTCCACAAATATGGTTGTCCTAATAAAATATCACAAACTTCAAGAGGGGAAACATCACATAATACCTCGCCTTTGAATGGTTTGATGTCACAGTGCAGACTACATTATTGGTTGGCGTTGATGTCCCATCCCTGGCTGATCCAACCGATGGTGTATGGATGAGGATGTGGTTTCCATGTCAAGTTCAACCTATTGATGACCTCTATTGATATTAGGTTCTTTTTTATACCATTGTTAACAATGAAATGGAGTGGGGTCCCCTTCACCCATATCTGTGAGTGGAAGAGGTGCTCCCCTTCTTTAGGCTCCTCTAATTCCTCTAGATGGAATTTTATGGTAGCAATGGTAACACTGGGTTCTACTTCAATATTCCACTTTCCCTTTTATGATTTTGAATCGGAGTTTGAATCAGCATCCAACCTTGAGGCTTTTGTCATAGTCAACAATGATTGTTTGGAGTGTCATTCATCATTATTATGCCAAGGGATTTTGTGGAGCTCGCACCACTTTCCAATGTCCTTTTTCAACTTCCCATTACCCTTCTTTGTTGGTGGATTGGACTGGTTGTCCTGAGATTAGTCATCCTTGTTTTGTCCTTTTCCCTAGGATTTAGGGCAACCCTTACCATACTTCGTCTATTGCGGATTTACAGACCCGAACTCCCACTTGTTCTGCTACTTAAATTTCTACTCAATTTTGATGACATATAGATAAGTGCCTCCCAATGACGAGATGTAAAGAAACTCCATTTTGGTTTGGATGTACCTGTGTAGATACCCATTGTATTTTAGAACCAGATGGCTCTTGGATTATTTGATACCCAACTTGGTGCACAATGTATAGAAGGTATTTTTGAACTCCAACACTGTTTGGCCCCTTTCTTGATGCAGTGTGGTCCATCTTGTCTATTGGTCATCATAGTTTCCAACAGGGTAATATTTTTCCTTGAGGGCATCAACATAAGTTGCACAAGTGGGTCCTGGCCCAAAAATTGTAGACTCATCTTTGGCATGTTGCTCATAGTAAGTCTCCCACTAATATCTAACATGGGGAAGGGCCTTAAGGAGCGCGAAGGTGATTTTTTCACTGTTGGAAAAATTTTGGACAAAGAAATAATCCTCTAACAAAATTAACCATTTTTCAAAGCGTTGGCATCTATCTAGCCTTCAAACAAAGGAATATCAAATTTAAATTGTACCTTAAATTTCTTTGCACCTATGAATTGATTGTTGGTTGAATGTTCCTTCATTGTTGTCGGCAACCATCAAAGGATCTGGGAAAAATTTTCCATCATGTTGTTCCTATGTCATGCAAGGGCATCCTCAAGAAATAGATTGATAGGATATCCCACTCCATTGTCCCTCTTTTATTCCACCATGGAAGGTTTATTATGTGGGAAAGAGTTGTTTTCCTTAAGAGAAACAAGCTCGAGACCCAACTCTCTATACCATGACCCTGTTGGGGACATGCACTAAGAATGAAAAGGAGCATACTGCTCTGATACCATTGATCTAGATTATTTTGAGAACGACATGAAGGCATAAATATAACAAATATATAACAAGGAGATACACAAATATATTGCAAGGAACATAATAATACAGTAAAACTCATTCTATTAATGACTGTCTAGAATACAAAACATTTTAAAACACAAAACTCACAAGCTATCTAGAAAGGTGGTAGCTTATCTATGAAGAGAGATGTATCAGCTACTCTCATTCACAAGAGGCTAATTATAGTGGCGCTCCAAAGGCCTTTTTAACATAAATCATAAACAAAAAAACCCTAAACATCCAAAACCCTAACCTAGGAAGATGAAACGCCAAAAGGTTTTTGGGACCCAATGGGGGTATTTGATATGCCAACTTCCCAAGGGTGAACTTTTTCATATGATCTAGGTTTGGGGATCTCGGTGCCCATTTTAAAAGGTCTAGTTGAGGATTACACATTATGAATGGCCCAATATATCCCAAAAGGGACTCAAAACAACCCCGGAAGTTTGGGACCCAAAAAGACTGTAGAAAAAATGTTAAGATGGAAACTATAATTTAAGCCAGTGGAATAGGTGGGAAGCCACCGATGTCCACCTAGATTATTCTTCCTCCCTCATGAAGAAATGGTTTCCATTGCATCAATTCCCTCCATCATATGGGGAAAATTCTATTGAATATGAGTCTTGGTGAGCCACTTTCCCTGATGAAGAAACTTCCCTTCTTTAACGACCTGATATATTTGGATATTCTGTTGGCAGGTTCCCTTCCTCTTGGTGTCCATGATCCGATCAGTTGTCACCTTTTCAATGTATTTAGGATTTAGTTGTGTAGGGTCCAAGTGCTCAGACACGTCTGAAGTGTCCAAGAGAGGTGGAAAATATGGTCAAAGCAATTCCACATTAAATATTGAGTGTAAGACAAGGAAAGGAGGAATACTTAACTCAAAATCATTCTTACCCACAACATTGTTGATGGTGTAAGACCCATATCAGAGTGGGATTGGATTTTGATGGGGTCCTATGAGGAACTCTTTCTGCAAATGCAACCATACCTTATCTCCCACCTAAAACTTGTGTGGTAATTGATGTTGATCGTGGCGTTGTTTGTACTTGGCATTGGATTTTTGTAAAATATCACGAACTTGTTGTTGGATGTGCTAGATTCGATCAACAAATTTTCCTGCTCAATTAGCCTCGGTCTGAGCATGGGATGACTCTTCATGTGAAACTGAAATGGGTAGAGCTACATCAATTGGGGCCAATGGTTGGAACCCCAAGAACACATGAAAAGGGTTGTGGCCAATAGAACTGTGGAGGGATTTGTAGTAGCTATGTTGAACATAAGGAAGGATTTCATCCCATGTGCGTGGATTTTTGGAATTGTACATCCTTAGGACATGGAAAATCATTTTATTGGCTACCTTTGTTGTTCCATCAGTCTGTGGGTGGAAGAGAGTCGATTTGGTCATCTTGGTGTTCATGATGGACCATGGGTTGGACCAAAAAGTGCTCACAAACTACTATATTGATCTGAGACAATGCTTCATGGGATCCCAAAATGAACCCAAACATGTTCAATGAAGAGCTTGGTGGTGGCCTCGTTTGTGATCCTCTTCTTGTTGTTGTTAAAGTTAAGGAAGGTTTGCAAGAATGTGATCATATACACCAGGTCTATTACAGAGCTACAAATCAGATTTAAATGATGAAAATGATGAGGGATTTTGGTTGAGGTATATGTTGAGTACATGGTTGAGACAAGTAGTTGATGAGTTGGCACATACATGAGGTGTATAGTTGATGATGTTTGTACATATTGATGATTTATAGTTGATGAGTAGTTGACACATGATTGGTACATACTTGGTACATGGTTGGATGCACTTGTTTATGGTACAGGTTGATTACAGGTTGGTGCATGGTTGATGCACTTGTTTATGGTACAGGTT